>JAOEHQ010046179.1:0-11746 GCA_025447715.1 Asclepias incarnata
CTCGAAAGTGTCGATTAGTAAATCGAGCTCGAGCTCGAGCTTGAAAATAAAGGCTCGGTCGAGCTCGAGTCGAGTTTTGAGCTTCGAGTTTTTTAATCGAGTCGAGCTCGAGCTTGGCACTGTGTCGGCTCGACTCGGCTGGATTACACCCCTAAGTGGGACCCCATGGGTCAACTTCGTTTGGCCCATGGTGCTCGGTGCCTAACCCGGTTTTCAACCCGTTTCACAGTTTCAACCCACTCATCATTTCCAAATCTATTTTGGCAGCTTTTAGTTATTTCATTTATGATGGGTTTTATTATAAAACAAGTTCAACTAGTGTCTCGATGCTCTTCGTGTGTGACCCTAAAGGTTCATAGATAAATGGCCGTATATATTTATGTTGGGATATTCACATAATTGCAACACTCCCACTTGTGGATATCTCGACATAATTACTAGTATACTGACATCGAACGTTCATCTAGCAACATGACGATGCCCCCAAATATGTATGAATATAATTTCCGTGACAAAAACCAGCCTCAGCTTCTAGAGGCTGTATATTAAACTGTTTTTAATGCTTTGGTACAATGTCTTGCTGTCCCTATATGTTTTTGATATCACATCGAACTTGAGGAACGAATCAAGTTCACTCTATAGCTCGACATGTTACTCGATATGTGAAAACGAAGTGATTCTATCCAAGATACAACTGCTAAAAACACATTCTAGTAACGTACCGGGCATGGCCATGCACTTTAAATCAGTTCTTTTCATCGAGTGGCCACGTGATATCTTATCCAACACTTTGGTGAACAAATCCTTTATTGATCACATACGTCCCTTCCATATTTCACCTCACACCCGAAACAGACATACTACTGTCGGGTTAAGAAACAGGTTCGAACTGAATAAAAGTATGAGACTACGTACTCCGGGACACGCCTATGCATCTCAAGTCTAAGGACAACTAGACATTACCACTACTCAATACTCACGTATGTCATCTTGATCCACATGAGGTCTCGAGGGGAGGGTCTTATCTTAATATTCAACTCTCGCTTTTGAATACTTGTGAAATGATCGTGTCTCCGTACATATTATTTACATAAGGTAAATAATCATCATCTTCACAATTACCTTTGTTCACTTTTACTCCCGTAAATAATGATCGGTAATGGGTAAATTTAGAGCTTACATAAAGTAGCTCATGGATGGGGTTAAACATGCAAATATGAAACTCATAATTTGTGAGAATGAAAAGACATTTATTCTCTACAACACTTTCGACATGTTTCAATATTCAAATCACCAAATTTTATCACAACATGATCAATTAGCAAATCTTAGCCCTCTTTCTTAGTCAATCATTCATTTACTAAGAATATGTCTTTCACTTTAGGGGTTTGCTTAATTGCTCATTTGTGTCAAACATTTTAGAATATCTACGCGATCTCTCAAGCGTGTCACAAGTATCTTATGGACATGACTTCCAAAAACAATATGACAACAAGGTGTCGCTTGTAAGGTCATGATAATCTCTTCACAGATTTCACAAGTCCTTTCATATGCTTCTTAAAGTGACGACATATTTTATAATACCAATAATTGACTACTTTTGTCTTACACGGAAATTTATGCAATACTCATATATCTCTTCGTCCTTATAGAATTGGTATTTTCCCGCCTACAGACGATCTCAAATCTTGGATCTTATATATAGTTAGATAATCCAACTAACTAGTTAAATTGCATACATGAATTAGGACAACTTCACGTCATGAATAACTTTCAAGGCTTTACTCGCGTGAGACTTTTACTTGTAAGGACTTTTGAAGTTTCTTTTTGAGTCTCTAACTAAATGCCAAGAGGTTCATCTAGAATGAACATTAATATAGAGATAACTCTAGATACGATCATGTAATCTTACTCAAGCAAACATTCATAGATTCGATTCCAAGTCCATGTGCAATATTTCCAAACTTAATTGCGCTTGTATCAACCAACCATAAATAGTCTTAGGGCCCGTCCGATGGACGGTTGGTTTCAAAACACATAGCTTATAACTATCGTTTCAATATGTGATGTTGTTATGACAAATTAAAAAAAAAATCATGACAAAGTTATTTATAACGAATAAAACATATAATATTTAAGCAGTCAATTTTTTTTAAAGAAGTTTTAATTAAATTAAAGATATAGTAGATATAAAACATAATAAAATATAATATAGTATAGAGTATAAAATATATTAATAATAAAAATGGGTAAATAGGGATGTAATTAAAGATAAGAGATAGACGGGAAAAGGAGTGACTCTGGTGGCTTCAAAGTCTTATCCCGTATTTTGTTTTGATATATATTTAAGATTAAGATAAGAAAATGCATAAGATAAAGGAAGTTGTAAACTCACATGAGTTTTTATCCATTCATAACAATTACAGTGTATAGTTTTCTTTTATAATTATGTGACGTAATAATTTTTGTGAATGCATAAGAAAAACTCGATTCCAAATTTCCGAGTTTCAACAACTCATAATATTAATAAATAATAAATAATAAATAATAAAAATAAAGTAAAAGTAATTCGCCGCGCTTACAATGCGGCTACTAAACATAGCTCATATAAACACAACACAAGATAAAGTCAAAAAGCGTTAGGTGTACGTCTTTTTACTAATCACCAACAAACAAACCCACTTCCTTTTTGTAACTGATTCCACTTTCTCACGCGCTCATCACTCGCGTGAACCACCAAATGCCTTCATGCCTTCACCTTTTTCATAATAAACACGCATTCCCCCATAATAATAATAATAATAATAATAATAAAAAGTTCCCAAATTTTATTTTTATTACAAAACCCTAATTTATTTATTTTTTCTCTCTTCAAACACATTCTTCACACAGGTATCTCATTCTTAAATCGTTATTCTTAATTATATATACGTACATACGATTGTATCTATTTGTTGTATAATTTGTATTTATAGGTTATAGGTTTTATTATAAAAATTGGATTGTTACGTGTTCATGTGCTCAGATCCGCTAATTCCTTTATGTTAATTTCGATCTATTATATAAATAAATATTTTATGTTTAAAGTTTTGATTTTTGGGCATTTTTTATATTCAATTATAATATTATATATTTATATATAAGATGTTGATTATTCTAATTCTGTGATTTTTTCTTTAATGTTTATTTGACAATGTATGAAATTTACTGTAATAATAAAGTGATTATTTAGCTAAATGTGCTTACTTTTTTTTTTCATTAAAAAGTTAATTATTTAAATTTTTTTTTTTTTTTATGAGCAAGATCATATATGTATGAAAAATCTTATGCTTTTTGATGCTATAAAGAGATGTGATCATCTTAAGAGATGTGAAAAATCTTGGATTGTGGTTCTTGTTTGCCAAGTATCAATTCACAAATTATTTAGGCTGCAATCTGGATATTGCTGATTCTTTCATTGATTTTTCTTCACAGGAGGGGTTCGCCTGAACATTATGCGCATAGAGGATAAAGTTGTTGCCAAAGGTGAGAGCCTGACCTGACTTATCTATTATATCTTGTGCATCATATTCTAGGAACTTGTTTATTTCATTATCAATGCTTAGCTTATTACATTTTGAAAGGGGAGACACGATGCTGGCAATCACATTCTGCACCATGTATAACAACTATATTTATAATCGATAATCAGATAAACTGAAAATACAAACTATCTAAGTTTGTGCATGAATACACCAACTCATACACATTATACAATTAATAACACAATGATGTACAAAATGGTTGACCTGCTCTTGTAGATGTTGAGCTAAAGAACCATCTTATTGTGTGGATGAAGTTGTAGAAACTAGAAAGTAAGGTGATGATGACTTATATTTCCACCATTTACTTGGTATACCATTACACGCTTAAGAAACTCTAAACCATTACATGATTAAGAAACTCTAAATATAGCTGAGATGAGGAGGTGGCTAGAAGAGAAACACAGAATATGATATTGATTTTCTTAGCTATGTTAGAGATGCATTCTGATAGTCACTCATTGGCTTCTCTTGTATTCATTATTTTACACTTTTTATGCCAAAATATTTAGTAAAGAAAGGCGCTCTTCATGTTATTATGTTTTCCCCCAGTATCTTGTGCAAATTATCCAAATCATTTAGCATGTTTACATGGTATATGTTTTTTCCAGGGCAGATTTGTTTTACACCATGCGCATAGAGCCCCAAGCCTCCCTATTCATGTGTTTGTATGCATCAGGCTTTTCGTAGCAAATTTTGGGTAAATTGAAGCCGCCTCTTTTGAATGGTTAAAGTTTTATAATAACTCAGATGATGCTTCAAGAGCCGTGGAGCTACTTCAAGTGTTTGTGAAGTCTGGTCCTCGAAAAGATCTCTTTGGTACTTGTTGTCATAAGGGAATAGCAACCAGCATTTTCAAAACATAAATGGCCGAAGCATCTGTGAAGTTGAATAAAAAAATGTTAAAAAATCACGATCTCAAAAAGGCATCCAGTAGTCCCAAGTGTCAATTGTCCAAGAAACAGAACAGAAAAGGGGAAAATCCCATTCGCATTCCTCCCATTACAGAATCAATTGGTGATAAAAAGGTTTCAGATACATGGATCTGTAAAAATTCTGCATGTAGAGCGGTTTTATCTGCAACTGACACATTCTGCAAGAGATGTTCTTGCTGTATTTGCCACTTGTTTGATGATAACAAGGATCCCAGTCTCTGGTTGGAATGCACATCAGATTCTTCCAATGGGGAATCTTGTGGTTTATCTTGCCACATCGAATGTGCTTTACAACACGGAAAAGTAGGGGTTGTTAATCTTGGCCAATTGATGCAACTAGACGGGAGTTATTGTTGTGCTTCCTGTGGTAAAGTTTCAGGGATACTTGGGTGAGTTTTTGTCACTTTTATCTTCTTATATTTGCATTTGCATTAATGCAATAGAAGAGAGTGCTCAATGGTAGAATTGGCAAAATGGGTGGGTTGGCCGACGGGTCAAAACAGGTAACATCTTTGTATATGTCGAAATCAGTTGGGTTGACCTGAAACACTATTTGTTCAAAAGTTTTAGATTTTTATAATAATTAGATAATGATATAAAGAAAATCATTTATGAGGTTATATGCATTTAAGACACTTTGTGAGGCTTTTGACCTTTTTCTTTATAAGCGATCTGTTAGGGATACAACAGACCTGGATGGACCCATTTATAAGTAGATGGGTCAAAGTTGCCTCCTCTACTTATTGGTTTATAGTTCTCAAAATCCGTTTATGTATTAGTTTCACTTTTTTTCTTTTCTATCCCTTTTGGATTTATGTAGTTTTTTGAGTTTCTTCTGCTTTTTTGCTCGGGCGTTTTATTTTTGCAGGTTCTGGAAGAAGCAATTGGTTATTGCTAAGGATGCACGACGTGTTGATAGCCTCTGCTACAGGATATATTTAAGTTTTAGACTTTTGGATGGCACATCAAGATTTCAAGAACTCCATGATATTGTTAAAGAGGCAAAAACAAAATTGGAAACTGAGGTAGGCCTACTAAGTGGAGTCTCAGCCAAAATGGCCAGGGGCATCGTAAGCAGACTCGCTGTTGCAGGTGAAGTTCAAGCATTGTGTTCAACTGTGATTGAAAAAGCAGATGAATTTTCTGCTACCATGTCTATCAGGAGTCCGAAAAGCAGAGGTACCTCCGACAATCTTTTTGTTCTTGACTCAAGTAATAAAATCAAATTCTAAATGTACTTTTCTTATTGCTCCCATGCAGAAGGTTCACTTCCAGCAGCATGCAAGTTCATCTTTGAAGATGTAACCGCTACGTCGATAGTGCTTGTGTTAATAGAACTATCTACTGCATTATCCTGCGATATTCTTGGATTTAAGCTATGGTACTCAAAAACGACGGAGACATGTCACACAGAAGATCCCGTTAAAACATTCCCAAGATCTCAAAGAAGAATTCTGATATCCAATCTGCAGCCTTGCACAGAATACACATTTAGGGTTGTATCCTACACTGAAACCGGTGATTTGGGTCATTCAGAAGCTAAGTGTTTCACTGGCAGTGTGGAAGTAATTCACAAGAACCCAACTTCGATTACAGTTCCTCATAATGAAGGAACCTCTGGTGCAAAAGATGTTGAATCTGACTCAGGTTTTAAAGTTCGAGAACTAGGGAAGATCCTCCGGTTAGCTTGGGCTCAAGAACATGGCTACTTGGATGGTATTTCAAGTGGCCTAGAAATGGATTCTGCAGTAAGCTGTAGCATTAAATGTGGGAGGATACACTAAAAAAATAGTAAGTTAGTTCGAGATACTATCATTCACTTTGAGCTCAATTTAGAGGGGGCAATATTTGTGGGTTGGGTAATAAATCAAAATAGGCTACTCATAGCACACATCAAAATGGGTTGGCTTTAATCCTCAAATAGACAAATATATTAAGTTTTGTCGGTTTTAAGATGTATATACATAAAAATTTAATTAATTACCAAACTATAGCGTCTAACAAGTTACTTGTTCATAAGTAAATGGGTCAAAATTGTCACCTTTTGAATTATTTTATTGATGATTCTTGATTAGTATGTTACTTGCGAGAATCTGAGATGATGATGCTATATGCCGGCGTATGGTGCTCGTATGTACATAGTTTTCTTTTTTTTTCCCCTATTAATGATCAAATAAGTTTTGACCGTCATTCCGGCCATCTGCTTCTAGCACAGTGGGGTTATTTTAATATCTCGTCTCATGCTTTTTTTATACATGTAGCTATGGTTCCTGAGTATTGGCTAACTGAAGGAGGCCAAAGTGCCACTGGTGCACTGTTGGACTATATAGTTGATGATCATGTTGCATCTTCACATTTGGCGAACCCTGCTTCCCAGAGTAAGAATTGATAGTATTCTAAAACTGTCACGTTAATTACTTGCCACATATTCCAGTGACACTCAATTAGGTGGCATAAAAATGATGACTGAAAAAAAACGATATGAAGAAAGAAATATAAGATTTCTGGTGAGTGCTTTTCAACTTATAAAAAACGAGAAGGTGCAAGCAACGTGTAAATATTTGTTTTAAAGGTGGTGAATCATATTGGTCGTGCTATATCATACTGGCCTAAGCCCCTGTACCTCTTCTTATGGCCTCTTCTGTGTCAAATCGTCGTTTACATATTAGTAGTTTGAACAGTTAGTTGAACGAGCTTATAAATGTGTTTTGTGTGATCTAAACTTTATTTAATGTTGCCACGATGCGTGAAACTTGAGTACATAAACGAAACAATAAAAGCCTGAATTTTCAGCATTTGCACACATAAACTCAATAATACACAGTTTTTCTTTTAATATTCATATATATTAACCAAGAACATAATATAGCGATAGTGTTAACAAATCTTTACTTTTCCTGTGTACTTGCATGGACTAAGACTTTATTGTATATCTGCAGAAATGTCATGTCAATAACAAGGATATCCGAAAGTTTCTTGATGTTAGTTTATTTTGACCTCAAAAGATACATGGATATCTCTGTAGATTGTTGACCCGAACATTGGAGGGGAAAAATCGGTTAATATTATCTGTAGATGATAATGGTATCAGGCCGGCCAGAGACAAACACGAACATTGCTGATCTAGCAAAACTCAAGCTATCATTTAAAAAGGACGGTACAACTGCAGGTAATTTCGATGTGAAATACTTTGTCCATAACTTCTGAACGTTTCTTATATTTAGCATGTATATACGATTACATTAGTTACATGATTTCAATAATAATCTAATTTACTGAATCAAATAATTTGGAAAGCTTTGTGCATTGAAACGCACTGCATGGGTCGCAAACCATATGACCCTTTCTGTTTAAGCTCATTTAACAAATGCATATTGTAAAATTCGATTCGATTATATTGTAACAATGCTTACATACATAGTACTTGTTTAAAGAACCACTAGTGGCGGATCTTGAAGGTTTAGATTATCAAATATATTTGTGATCGGGCCCCAAGTGAGTTCTGCCGTTGAGAACCACCATATATGTGTATGTGTTAATTGTGTTTTTTTAGTACACCATATATATTTGTGATCGAGCGTGATGTCTTATTTGTATAAGTTTTATCATCATCGAAGAATGTCATCAAACTTGATCGTATAAAGTCAGTAATAAGCTAGCAGGCTATCCAAGTTGATCAAGTAAGCAGCCTCTATTTATCATCTCGACCGGAATATTATATTAGTTTTAGATTATCAAATAATGTATAACCTTGATTCCATGCATATATGAATTTTTAATTTTTTTGTTGCAACATTATTGCAGGTTTGTTGATCTTTGAATTCCTCATGTTGCTACATTTTGAAGGCTCAATTCAGGATCTATCTTCCCCTGGCTTGGAAATTTCTCCACTACTACTCGCGATCATTATTTTGCGACGGGTTTTGTAATGACGGGCCATGAACCTAATAAGAGGGCAACACAGGTTTTGGGTTCGTAAAGAATTAGGAGTTGCGACTATATTTTTGAAAAATTATTGATATACTAGTTATTTACTAGTTCCTTTTGAAATCAAGTGTATTTGAGAAAGCAGTTTATGGTCTTCAACATGCCCTATATGCATGGTATGATCGATTAGCTATTTAGCGATATTCATCTGGTTGTTCTACCTACAAATCTTTATTCACCTTCAATTCTGATGGTGTACCCCACCCTTCATATAGTTACAAAGCCTCTGTAATGCAGCTACTCTCCCTAACCTTATCTAATTTTGGAAGAGATATATTCCTTCCTCCTAAATTAAACGAATTTTTCCATATCCCACACATTAAATAAATTAAATATATAGACTTCTATATGTGTCAAGATATATCTCATCCAAATAATTAGGGATTCCATGTTTTATAAACCTTAGATGGATATTCTCACCTTCTGTGGGACATGGCTCCATCGCACCCACAATAATATTCTCAACACATCAATATGGCATTAAGCATCTCTGTGTTTTATACTTCTGGATAATCGTCAACAAACCCCTAAATCCATCATCTAAACAACTTTTTGTTTGGTAAGCAAACACTTTCCATTATATTATTAGTTCTTTGTTTTGAATTTTATGTAGAAGGACTAGGTTGATCCCGGGTTGATTAGCTAGTAAATCATTAAATTGGAGAAAAAATCTAATTAATTTACACCTTTTTTTGGAAAATGATTAATCAACATAATAATCAAACTAACAACATGATGATTATATTTAACATAATCAAAAGAAGAAATTGGAAGAGAGAATGAGGGGATTACATTTATGATATGATTAAGAATTTCGGCTAATTATTATGTAGATTTTTAGGTTGATATATTATTGTTATTATTATTATTATTAATCTTTCATCATTAGTTTACACTTTCTAGCCTTTTATAAAAAATAAAATAAAATAGAGATATGTTAGTCCAGATTCACTTTAAGTATAAATATGGATAAATGTGTTATCCATATAATGTGGATAATGTGTTGTTTTACATTAGTCCAGTTCTTACTGAAATGTGTTGTTCGGAAATATTAAGTCAGTGACTATAATCTGGAGTCTTCCAGATTTCGTCTCACTGGACTTACTCCAGTCGTGATCTATTAAACTGAAGCATTCAGGTTCAATCGAAGACTGAACCATGAAGACTGAAGACCTTCACTTTGCGGAGACCAGTGAAACTCTTAACTGATCAAAGACTGAAGAAAGAAGTTGTGTAAAGTTATGACTGAACGTTACACAAGTTCCAAGAAGATATCTACTTGCAAAGATACACTCAAGTTGTATATTCAGTATACTTGTAGAACAAGACTTTCTTGTACCCGTATATCAAGGACATTTAATGCAGCACATGCATAAATATCTCTTGTATACAAATATCTTTATTTATACGTATAAAAGATATGTATATACGTATACATATCTTTGCCTATAAATAGAAGATGTAAATGCTCGTATTAACTACAGAGAAAAACATAGAACATAACACTCAGTTAGAATTAGAACATTTACTCTTGGTATTTATTACCTTAGATCTAAGTCTCTTTCAAGGGTTGTTGAAATATTTGATTTGTCAAATATTTTGTTTTCGCACAACCTTGTATTTGTTTTATTCATTCAATATACAAATACTTTGAAAATACTTTGTGTTCTACATTCTTGCATTTAAATTTATAAATTGTTTAAGTGTTATTACTTTCTAAAGTTTGTGTTTTTAACTTCTAAGAGTTGTATATTAAAACTGGTTCAAGACCAAATAGTTTTAATATATACACTTTGTTCATTAAATCATTATAAGACCATTGTGACGCGAAAACGGACCTAACAATTGGTATCAGAGCAGGTTATAAAAATGTGGAACCAGTTCAAAAAGAAGCTTCCAGTACACCATTCTATCCAACAATAAGGTTCAAGCCATCTACTGAACTTATTATTGGACAAGATGGTCGAACTGAAGATCATACGTCAGTCTCTACTGAAGAAACTTTGACTGAAGTACCCGTAACTGAAGAAACTCAGACTGAACATCGTTCCAGTTACTTGTCTTCGGATGAAGAAGTTGAAATTATTCTTGAAGAAAATCCTTCAGATAATTCTCAGCAGGTATGTACTGATATGATTGTTATCCAGGTCCTTACACAAAATGGACAAGAGCTCATCCAATTGATCAGATTATTGGTGACTCAAGCAAAGGTGTTCGAACCAGAAGTGCTACATCAAACCAATGTTTATATGTAAACTTTCTTTCCATGATGGAACCAAAGAAGATTGGTGAAGCATTGGATAATCCTCACTGGATTGTAGCTATGCAAGAGAAACTAAGCCAGTTTGAAAGAAACCACGTGTGGGATTTGGTTCCCAGACCCAAAGGTATCAAAGATCCTATGGGAACACGTTGGGTTTTCAGAAACAAAATGGATGAAGATGGTGTAGTGATCAAGAACAAGGCCAGACTTGTTGCTCAAGGTTATCTACAATGTGAAGGCATAGATTATGATGAGACTTTTGCTCCAGTTGCCAGACTTGAAGCCATTCGAATATTTCTAGCTTTTGCTACTCATATGAACTTCAAGGTTTATCAAATGGATGTTAAAAGCGCATTTCTGAATGGTGATTTGGAAGAAGTAGTGTATGTCAAGCAACCCCCAGGTTTCATAGATCAAAGGCATCCAGAGTACGTTTGCAGACTGAACAAAGCTTTATATGGTCTGAAACAAGCTCCTTGTGCCTGGTATGATACTTTGACATCACATCTACTCAACAATGGCTTTACTAGAGGTGCTATTGATAGTACTCTATTCATTCTTCGAGAAAAAGGTAACATTTTACTTGTTCAAATTTATGTTGATGACATTATATTTGGCTCTACTGATGAAAGATTGTGCAAGAAGTTTTCAGAAATTATGTCAAAAGAATATGAAATGAGCATGATGGGAGAATTAACGTTTTTCTTAGGACTTCAGATTAAACAGACCAGTGATGGTATTTTTATCAGTCAAGAAAAATATGTTAATGATTTACTAAAGAAATTTGGTTTTAGCTCCACATCATCAATGAAAACTCCTATGGCAGCACCAATCAATTTAGATTCTGATCTAAATGGAACTTCAATGGATACCACTACCTATAGAGGTATGGTTGGTTCACTAATGTATTTAACTGCCAGTAGACCTGATATAATGTTTGCAACATGCTTTTGTGCCCGTTACCAGTCTAACCCAAAGAA
>JAOEHQ010046180.1:0-11746 GCA_025447715.1 Asclepias incarnata
ATTAAAGTAAAACAAATAAAACAATCATATTCTCTTAACTGAAAATCATTGTGCATCATGAAAATCTTCGTGCATCAATTTTATCATGATCCAACGGTCAAAATTTTATCTTATTTGTTTTACTTTAATACTTGTTTTACAATAACCAACCCCTGATCTTTAAATATTCAAAAATCAAAACAAAAGGAAAGAAAAACTCAAACACACACCTTCTATTCCACGTCGTGTTTCCCACCTCACCAAGCCAATTACGCTGAGAATGCGTCGACCTCCCTAATGAAACACGTTGGTATCTTGTCATAGTTTTTTTTTTGTTCCACACTTATATTCGTCATCCGTTGAGGATGCTCTTAGTGAAAACATCAACAAGCTAATGATTCGATGGGATGATGAACTAAACCAGGAGCTACTTATGGGTTACGTTTTTCCTAACGAAGTTGAAGTCAATATTCATGTGTGTGCTTTTAGGCAACCAATGCTACTGACTAAGCAAACGGGAACGATGCCTGGAGGGGGTCCAAATTTATACTCCCAATTTAAGCAACAAGATTATAGTGATAATGAAGAGTATGATGACTATGAGGAAGATATTTCTGAAGTACAACGGGTATCCTACAAAGAAATGGACATCTTTCTTCGTGGTCAAGCTAGATACTAGTTTATGTTTGTTATTATCAAATGTAGTCTAGTGCTTATTGGTTGTCTTCTTTTTTGAAGTCGTGTTATCTTAGTTGTGCCTGTTATATTTTGCTTTATCACAAATGTAATGGGCTAAAATATGGGATACACTCATATCCTATGTACTGAACTGTTTTTGGAGTAATATATTTAACAGGTGTAAATCCTTTTACTTAAAAAATTCTTTAAGTGTTTGATAGGCATATAATACAATGGATTAGGTGTTATTGTATATGTTTGTGATTGGTACTCTTTATTACTTTTTTTTAGTATTCATTAAGTTTTTAAATTAAGCAAATAATAACTCACGATTATGAAAAGTTTTACATATGAATAAAAAGTTTTACAACAGTAGTAAAAAAAAAAGTTTTACATATTCAATTCTTGTTTGTTAGTCCCTCTTAGTCATTTATCACGTATCGTGATCCTATAAATCCAAAAATTCGGATATCCAGATCCGACACTTGGATATCTGAACTTTCGGATTCAGATATCGGATAATCAATTTCAAAAGTCGGATATTTTGGACATTGAAAATATCGGAGACTTTATTTTTCTTATGTATATTTAATAGTTTTAACACATTAATATTAAGAAAAGAAATTAATTTTGAAATATTATCAAATGTCCAACAACTATAGTAGTTTGGATTCCTAAGAATATTGATCAGTTTGAAGAATTTTGTTAGTTATTTGTATTGACTAAACTTTTATTTTTCCTTATTATTATCTTTTATACACTTAAGAGTCTTTAAAAGTTGTAAACTACTCAAATATAAAACAATTTTTTTACTATAAAATACAGAATTTTCTAAAATTCGGATATTTGGATGTCCGGTATTCATATCTGAAATTTTGAATATCTGAATTTGGATACAGATTTCGAATGTGAAAAATAACTATCCGAACATTCGAAATCTGGTTTTGAACATATAATTTGTAATTGTAATATATTGCTTTGTTCTATAATAGACAACAAATAATGACAAATGCTTTTATGAATTCATACTTATAAATATTAATTTCCAAAAGAAAAATATCATATATTCCGTCTTAAACCCCTAAATATCATATTTACCAAAAAGTCAAGTTTTAATATATCATGTACAATGATTTTTAAACAAGCTTTTAAGTATATATGATATTTACTGTGTAAAAAGGGTGTAACCAAATGGGAATGCTAGGAATGAAGGGAACAACTAAACTCTTGAAGACCAGTGGTTTAGTGGTTTGAATCATATTAGTGCCTAATCACTTGTCTTGTTGTGTTTTTTTTTTTTTTTAAGACAGCAGCGGATAAATGACGAACTCGTACAATTTCATTTCCAAAAATTTATAAGTGTTCAAAGTTGTTTGAAAACCCTAATTTGTACTCGTACAATTTCTATTACAAAAATCATTCTACAATGTACGAAAATATATAATATTATTAGTTGATCGATTATATCACATATATTACTTTAAAAACTAAAGCCCATGAATTTTAACACTAGTTTAATTATATTAGTTTAGTGTCCAAAATATAAATACAAACATAAAAGGATAATCATAAATCATCATTATATATATGATACCTTACTTATCGTACGTTATGATAGTGATTCCTCTGTTCCATTCACACCAACCATTATTTTTTATTTTTTATTTTTAAATAGCATAGTGTTTTTTCATGTCTTACCAAATAACCATACATACATAGCATTTAAAGAAGAAAAGTCGGTTGTAATTTCTCGTCTTCAATTCCGGCTTACGGACCACCACCCGTCACCGTATTTGGCCACCAACAAGACGGCTAGCATTTACATGTAAATATTGTTGACTTTTCTTTTCTACCATCCCTCCATTGCCACTTGTCACTTTGACTTTCTTTATCACAAAATCTTCCCCCATTTATTGATGACACAAAGTTTGGTTTCCTCATTAAATCATGACACAAATCATTTTGGTATTTGTATATGTCAATTTATTCGGCTTAATTGCTGAATTATTGCTACTCTAGAAACATGCATAGTACACCTTTTGATTTTTAAGATTTCATGAATGATTAGTCGTCCCAAAGTAATCATATATGCTATTTGGAATTACGTGTTAAAACACTTGTGTAATAATTAAATGAGACAATAACACATCATCACATAGATTTTCAAGTCATACACTAATGACAGAGTTAGTAGCAAACTTCATTGACTTGTTGTAAAAATAAAACAATGTGGATGCCGAAAACACACAAAAGAATGAACGAACTTATAATGAAGATAACTTTTAATCGTACGTACAAGACTTGCGATATACAACAAATAAAGGTATTTTGTTTGAAAATGCGTGTTTCAAATTACAACTCCAGCTCACCATACAATGGTGAGTGCCAGTCGGTGTAGGCTAGGTTTTCTTGACCGGGCTTCCGCTACAGCAGTTAGTCAAGACTCGAACTCATATATAGTCAAGGTTGGAGAACTCGTGACTCGGACTCGACTTGACGAGGGGGGAGTCGGGAGTTTTTGGAAACTCGGACTCGACTCGGAGAGTATTCGGATTGGGATTTTGTATATAAACATAATCTTTTTTGAAATTATGTGTAATAAAACTTTAAAAGTATATTAGAAACTTCAAACTTAAACCTAAATGTTTATAAAAACTAACATAATACTTCAAAACTTGAAAATTAAATGTAATATTAGTTTATATATTCACGCTTAATTATCATTTTGTCCGTATCAAGGTTAGAGGTATCATGACTCGGACTCGACTCGGCGAGGGGGGGAGTCAAGAGTTTATTTCGGGTAATCGCCCGACTCGGGGGAATTTTACAACCTTGTATATAGTACGTGAAAACCCTAAGACTAAATTGATCTGGGATCATTGACTACAGATAGGGGTATTTAACTAGTCGAGGAGTTTACAATTGACTCATTTAATTTATATATCAGAGAGCATTACTAAAGGTAGCGTAAGAGACAAAGATCCATTGGTTTTTAAAAGGAACCATTTTCTACTTATTTACATAAATAGTAACAGATGACCGGATAACCGATGACGTGTCAGCTTTTGATGTTTTGGCATTTTTGTAGTGACGTGGCTCAGATTTTTGTTATAATGACATGGCGGTTTTTAAACCTCCAACAAAAAGCTCAGAATATTTTTTTTTTCATTATCCAATCCAAATCCAAATCTAAATCTAAATTTAAATCCTAAAAATCTAACCAACATCAAACAATCAACAATCCAAAATCAAAACTTTAATTTACATTTACATGATATATACAACGAAAATCATTATCTATAAAAAAATTCTTTCATTTTATTTTACATTTATTTTATGGGAGTTTTCTTTAATTCAAAAACACAACTACCACACACAGATCTATATACTTTGTTGAATTTAGTTGTATGAATGTATGTTTCCAGATCTATCTGTTTATCTATATATTTTATATATAAAAGCATTTGTATTTGAATTGATGAGTGTAGATGATGTCATGCCATTAAAAAATGCCAAATCATCACAAATTGACACGTCATCGGTTATCTAGTCATATGTTACTATTTATATGAATAAATAGAAGATGATTTCTAAAAAGTAAAACGTTTATAAGATATTATTAATTACCTGAATTCGACTAAAGTTGTGTCTATTTTCTGCAGTTATCCTTAAAAGTAACACTTACTTGAAAAATTAACAATATTTAATGTTGTATTTAATTTTTTTTCCCCCTTAAAGTATGTTTGTATCTGTTGGATATTTATATTCAGATAACAAGAAAAGTATTAAAAAGATTTTTAATTGTAAATTTAAAAATTAAATGATTACTGACAGATAAAGAAAACATAAAAATAATGTTATATATAATATACTTCTATATTTTATTTCTATTTCATCCTCAATATTTCTACTCCATCATCTATAGTACATGAAATGTGTCAATATCCTTATACATTGCATTTACTAATAGTAATAATAGTCAAAATATCTTGGAATGATTTTCCAGTGAATTTCAAAAGCCAAATAATCAAAGTCAAATGTCACCACGTGTAAGGATCATGGAGTTAAGCCAATATCTAAGTTTGACCACGTAGACTTTTCATAGCACAAAACCCTAGGAATGCAAATTACGTGGACCAATCAAGGTCCTCCTCGTGCCACTCGACTTTGTTTGGAGGATCCTCCGAAGATATTTACGTATTGGATCCATACTCTTTTAATTTCTACAATGAAAAATGTCATATATGTTTAGACTTTTCCTTTCGGAGGAGATCAATATGCATGTGTGATAAGATCGAAGATAACAATTGAAAAAAGCTCCTATTTTCAATTTTTTTTTTCTTAAATACACGTTTCTAGGTATAATAATTTATGTACGATGTATAACTGTTTATTACACAGTGAAAGAGTATATTTAAAAAAAGGATATGGAAATAGATATCCACTATGAGAAAAGATGTGATAAACATATCAACTTTTTTTTACTATTTCTTGCACCAAAACGTATGCCACAAGCCCACAACATGATTATAGTATTACGTAACTACTTATACCGTTTACTACTATATATTTGATCGACATGATTACCATATCTTAATGAAAGAAATAAGAAAAAGAAAATGTGAAATCCACGTTTCAATAATCCAATCATCAACTATATAAGCTTTTTAGCATATATGCATCATTAAGCTTTTTTATAATAACCACCATCAAGGTGGGCTACCTAGCGGTCGGTTGTCTTATTTCCTCATAAGAGGTTTTAGGGTCAAAACCTTACTAGCTAGTTTTACATATATGCTAAAAATAGTCATAATGGTTAGGAAAATGATCGGAAACGGCCATAATAATAACTCAATTAGGCTGCTTACATGTGAGTTAAAAAGATTCACCGTATCCAAATAACTTGAATATGAAAAACCTCTTCCCCTTATTACCAACCTTTTTTTAAACAAAAAAAACAACTACCAAATACTATATTTTTTATAATTAATTCATAGAGTTTGCTTACTATGAAGTGATATGTTGAAATTGATTTATTAGGGACTGATCATATATCAGTCTTAAATACATAATATCAGTAGCTGAATTATTAGTTACTAATATTTTTAACAACTGACTTTATTTTGATTGATTGTGGCGATGAAAAATTAGTCCATGATACATATATGGATACCATATCTAATGGGATGGAGGAGTATATTAGTAATTGATCTAGCATAGTATCCGTGACTGACTTTCAATCACTGATAAATGCATTGGGAACTGAAATGGCATGGTATCAGCCCATACAGATGAGGACTTAGTTTTTATTTTATTTTATTACAGAGACTGATCTCTAGTTCTTATTGGTTCGATACAACAAGGACTGTTTTCAGTTGGTAACACCACTTTCTGTAACTAGGTTGTAGTAATTGATTCGTAATTAGCAAAATCAGTCCCTGATATACCCATTATTAACTGATCATGGTATATCAAAACAGATTTTTTAGTCCCTAAAAACTTGTTTTTTTGTAGTGATTATTGATAGCCCTTAAAGTTATGAATAAAGTGTAGTAAAGTGTTGTAAATGAATGTTGAAAATGATTTTTAGGGAAGGGTTATTTTTGTAGTGGCTATTCATAGCCGTAATGGTTAGAAATAGCAAAATCCTTAATTCATATCATATATTTATAATGGATGGATGGGCATCAATTTTTTTGCACCGCCATTGGTCACTTGCCACTCGAAGTGGTCTAGCAAGCCACCTTATAAACACGAGTGCAGAGTTCTCACTGAATTTGACGTCGCAGGTGGCGCACGTTCCCGGAGGAACATTCTTTAGGTTTCCAAATAATAACTGGTCGATATCTATATATGGATAATATATACCGAACTGTTGTCGTACACTCAAGTTAACGTACAGATCAAGAAAGGGAAAAACCGTCAAATTGGACTCATGACTTATGTTAGATTGGTTTAACCCCGTTCAGTCTAGGTTAATTTATAAATCTGTTAATATATAGATAAAAACCAATGACTACTTGTATGTACTTA
The DNA here is from genome assembly GCA_025447715.1 of Asclepias incarnata. NCBI lineage: Eukaryota > Viridiplantae > Streptophyta > Magnoliopsida > Gentianales > Apocynaceae > Asclepias > Asclepias incarnata. The sequence goes on from JAOEHQ010046180.1 coordinate 6,691, forward strand.
CGTACATTGCATATATTCTCGTTTTTTAGGCCACGTACGGTATCAACATCATTTGATGATGAGCCACTAATGTATAGATTTCTGCTAAACATGTTTATCACATACATAAAATGAACAAATTTTGTTCTTGGCATTCAAAAGAGGTAAGTAGTGGAGAAGTTAGGATTTGATCACGTTAAAAGAAGCCATTTCAATATAATGTTTGGTTGGTTTTTATCTCCTTTTTATTGATATAGATTGATGACTTATGTCAATCTCAACTTACACTTTAGGGGAGAAAGTGAGAGGAAAATTGTAATTGTAAATGTATATTATCAAATGGTGTCAAAGGCCACATGATATATACAATGTATTAAAGCGTATTTATACATACTTTAATAAATTACAAATACACCCCTCAAAAAAGATACAATCACACACTAAAATTAGTATTCTAACATATATTTCTAGTATCGGCTCTATTGGTTTAAAACAAGGTATATATCTTATGTACGTATAGTACTACTCCTTTTAATGAAACCGTCCATAATCAGGACAACAAAAGGACATGTCTTGATCAGTAACGTGGAAAAAGACGTCACAGATAAATCATCTATCTAGAAGGATATATATATATATATACGTGGATAAATTTAATTAGATATGCAATTATGGGATAATATGACGAAGCAAAATCTAAATGGAGAAATAAATGGTGATGGAAATGTGGGTGTGTTTTTTGCTTTGCTTAATCCGAGACCAATCTCTGCATTCCACGATGGTCGGTGGTCACACTATTTAAAATGCTTAAAACTGCAATATAGGTTAAAATGTGGAAGCATGAAAATATATAGATTTTGAACAATATATACACGTATCATGTATACTAGCTAGCTATATATATATATATATATATATATATATATATATATATGTTCTATATATAAAAGATGGTGGAATTACAGATCGGTTGCTGTTGGCTGCTGGAGATTGGTGGTCATGACTCATGACTTACTTCATGACAACATGCACAACGTACAGTCGATATTTACAAGATCAATCGAGCTCATGCATCTGTTTATATATGCTTTGAGAGGCCATTGGCTTTCTTGTGAAACTATGAGCCAGTTTGCTCAGAAAAATGACATTGACTATAAGGGTCGGCTCAACTTTTTTGTTGGTTCTAGGCGGGATCATATGTGGGGGCCTTCCTTTTTTATCCGGGTTTAGAACCGGCAAAAATAAACAAAAAAAGCTTATAAATTGCGGAGTTAAATTATTTTTTTATCTGCTTTTTGTATGTGTAAAAAATGTTTAAAATATTTATATAAAGTTTAATTTTCTAGCTTTTTGAATGCAAACGCTTTATTCAATCTTAATACTCAATTTCATAAAATAAATCTTTTTTAATTGACAAAATAGCTAACTCATTTAATCTTTCTTGTAACATTGTAGACAGTAAATATTTTTTTTATAAGTTTTAGTTTAGAAAAACTTCTTTCGGCCGACGATAACAACGTTAACAACGCTGACTGAAATAGTTAACATAACTCTATAAGCAATAGATGAACTTTAAAAGGATCTTAATCTTCTTCACAGTGCTATGCTAGTATATTGACAAACTTTTTAACAAGATTCTTGATAATTATACAAATAGAAAAATGGATAGTTGATGGTTATAAATCCAAGTATTCCATTTGAGAGAGTTATTTTACATTTTCTGCTTGATATATGTTCCAAAGGTAAGATACGAGTCTAATATCATCACCAAGAGCTAGTGTTGGTCTTTAGTTTGATGGTGTTGAAAAGGTAAGATACGAGTCTAATATCTTCACCAAGAGTGTTGGCCTTTAGTTTGATGGCTTTGAAAGTAATCTTATTTTGATGCATCCAAATGGCCGAAATGGTAGTTTGAATTACGGTTTTAATTTGAAGAACATGTTTTGGGTGGAGAATCGTAGCAATTGTAAGCAAGAAGAAGAATGAGCTAGGGGAAGGCTTATGTTTATCATTATTTTAACGATTAGGTCATTTGGATTCTTGAAAAATACTCTTATCATAGAAAATAGTTAGATTTCTGATGCTAGTACAACAATCAAAAGTGACAAAAACCTACGAAGAGGACATGAACGTCCTCGCTCTCATTAAATGACAAAAATAAGAACTTCTAGTTAATTTTTTGGTTTGATCAAACCTGTAGTGAGGGCATGTACTCGCTATAAGTATTTTCCTTTTTGTTTTTCATTTTTTTATTTGACACTCAATGTTAAAATTAAAGTCGTCAAAAATATATCGAGTAACCTCTCCAATGAAAGTGAATGCTATTTTGAGAGCATCAATATAAATTTTTTCGTCAAACAATAGATTGTTCTTGAGATAAAAGTTTTTTGATGAATTAAATAAAATTTTAGGAATTTAAGATCAAAGGCTATCGTTGATTCTCGCATTTTGTATAATTAATAACACATAAGGTAGTTCATATGTGAATGGTACATGTGAACAAATTCATTCATATATGAACAAATCAATTTATACATAATTTTATATGTTTTTAACAATTTTTTTTTGTTCTCGTATGAACCTTTACTTTGTTTTATATGTTAATGAACTCATTCACATGTGATCTAATACATAATTTTAAAGTTATCGTGGTTCTCGTAAATAAAAAGGTTCTCACAAGAACCTTCTCATATATATATATATATATATATTGCCTTACTGAATAGCTTAGTTTTTTCCTTTCAAACTCCTTTGAAAACGACACTTAAGTTGTCCTTATCACTTATGCCAACGCCTTCATTAGTGGTTTATTGGTATTTTGTAGGACGTCTCATTTATTTACAAATATTAAAACTTTGGTGTGTTAACAATATACATTAGAGCACACCACAAAAAAAATGTTTAGCTGATAAATTTATGATGGTGATGTGACGACATAATTAGAGATAAAGCTAGTAGGGAGATGAAAGGTGCTTGTCCCCTTCTAGTAACCCAACTTCCTAAGTTAGTTTTTATCCCAAACTCTAGATCAATCAAAAAAATTTACATCTGACCTCTCCAAATCAAACAATCAGCCATCAATCCATATTTAATCGTAAATCCCAATCTATAATCATATATTTTTCTTTATTAGTTGGCATCGTCTAGAATACTCGTGGATGTCTTAGAAACGTAGTGTCTCAAAAATCACAAGACACTACGGGATAAGCTTACCACTCATTCTCAGTTTATAATCAAGTATCTCACGATATATAGGCTAGCAACAATCAAGCTACATATTCTATTCACATTCAGGGCCCCTATCAATGTGCATAAGTGATCATGGCAATCCTATAATTACTAGTGTCACTACAAAGAATATATCCAACATATATATATATATATATATATTCATCAATCAATCATACAATATATATCAGCTACAATCATATTGTTAAGTAAGGGACAACAAGTCAAATAGCTGGCATACCCATGCCCCTCTCATAAGTTTTCCAAGCAAGCACAAACCCACAAGTGCCCTCCCAACATAACCCGCCAACAAAAGGATCCGAGGGTTCATTCAAGTATTTCACGATTATTTGGAAAACACATTTAGATTATGTCTCGCAAGAAAAAAAAATCCAATATCTTACCTTAAAACAAGCTTAACATCACACAAATGAAGTTTACCAAGCTTGCTAGATGCTCCCAACAATCTATAAGAAAAGAACGGTCAAATTATGAATCAATCGAAGCCGAAAACACACAACAGGGGCCAGGCGCGCCTCACTCACCTTCAACCCCTTCATGGATGTTACTGTATGCCTAGGTGCACCTAGAGCTTGACGACCCAAAACTTTAATTTCTCACTCCAAAACGACCCCCAAATGACCACTATTCAATCCCTAAACCTCTAGGTCATGAATACACATAAAAATGACCATTTTTGACAACATGAATTGCCCATTGCACCCTCGTGGCTATTGCAACGCATTATATCGTCCAATTAACCCTGAAAATGTTATTTATCAATATACAATTCAATCAACAACTCTAATGCCAAATCCCAAGGATATGACAACATAAATAGACATGGAAAACGAATTCAAAATGAAAGGAATACTACCTTTAAATCTGCACTTGATGATTGGATGCTCAAACAATCAAAACAACAATGAAATCTACCGAAAGCTTCATAATTGCATTAGGAACTCTAAGGGATGCTAGGGCTTCTCTTGGTGGCTATAAAATAATGATGTAATTTCCCAATTACTCTAATACAACAAACTATACTTTCTAAAGTATGCACTCAGGCCCCTCAAGTCATTCAATCTTCCGTTAGGAGCTTAAATATGCACTTAGCTATCACAAGGCAATCTAATTAACACATTTATGTATAATGCATAACAATTACGCTTAATCGTTTAATAAACAACATATAATCATATAACACATTTAATGAAGCATTTTATGAAGTGACACTCAAAGCAAGGTTGACCGACAATTTAAGTCAACAAAGACAAAATAAAGATTCCAAGATGTTACAAATAGTGATAAGTTAAAAGAAACAAAACACAACGCTTCGCTGCCGAACCGTGAATCTAAATGTGATAGAAAACTGAAAAAGTTTTGGACCAAAAGGGAAATCAGAAGTAAAAGTAAAAATGAAATCATGATAAAAGACTGATGGCCAAGTTATCAAAGACCAAAGGTAGGGGGTAAAAATAAAAACATAGTAAAAGTTTGGTTGTGAAACTATAAATGACAAAAGGTTGGTGGACGAATTATAAAAGACTAGAGTTTGGTGCCCAAAATATCAAAGAACAAAAGTTTTAAATTATAAAAGACCAAAATATAGTTGCCAACAGTGACGGATTCAGGAAATTTTTTTACAGGGTTCGCCAGTGGCGGATCTAGGAATGAAAAACACGTGTGTCCAGTTTAGTTTGGTTAAAAAATTTTTTTTTCCCCGTATTCAAAAACGGGTCGGGTCGGGTTTTCACAAAACATCATATGTATTGAATCGAAATTCTCATAAGATTCGCTAGTTCGACCTTGCCATATCATTATATTATTTTTTATATCAAAATCTTAAAAA
>JAOEHQ010046181.1:0-22631 GCA_025447715.1 Asclepias incarnata
GAACACCCTCCTACACGCACCGTGACATATTACACGGTGCTAATAATTAAACTAAACGTCCTGTGAGAGTGATAACGAGTCGTGAATGGGGTGTCTAAATGGAATCATGGGGTGTCTAAATAGAAGGCCCCTTTTTTTTTATTATTCTATCATACTAACATTATAACACACTATATAAGTTGATGAAACATTAATATGATAGATGAATTAAAACTTATGGTACTAATATCACCTACGCCAATGAAGGTCAACCCAGCTGGTCAGAGTCATTTCCGGTTTTACCCAAAGTTTTGAGTTTGATCCTTAAGGATGACAAACCTTGGGGTATTTCCTTTTGAATACTTGTAATGGCTCATGGTCAACATCTCGTTCTCTAGAGTACGTGCAAGACTTAACATTATACGATTAGGTTTTTTCGATATCGTTCGGAAAAAAATAAAAATATCATGACCCACTTTATAACTTTAGTGTCGTTATTATCTTTTTGTTTTGAAATACAGAAATAATAAATAAAAATAATGAGCCCGTGAAAGAAAGAAGGCCCAAAGTAAGGTAGGGGACAAGGCCCATGAAAGGAAGCATAAAACGTGGTTTCGTGTGTCAGATGTACTTGTAACCCTAAAGACTTCTTATCTTTTGGTTTTGTGGTTTTTCTCTCTCATCCGCTCGTTTCTTTTTCTCTGAAAAACCTTTCAAGATCTACCTGATCAATCATCGTCATGTTGAATATATCTATCATCTTTCATCGTCCTATTCGTGGCCGGAGGAGGTCCTTATGGAAGCAGTCTCTAGCTTTGGTTAGAGATAAGACTGTTTACAGCTTACCCAATCCGCTCAGGAATTGGGTCTTGTTGTTGTTGTCTTTGATGTCCCCGTGAGAAAGAAAAGAGAAGTGATATTTGTATCACAACTCTTGCTTTATCTATCGATCTGGCCTTTTTATCGTTATCGATCTAAATCTTTTTCTTTTTGGTTCTTATTTTTTTTCGTATTCATATAGATTTTTATTTTGTTTTTGTTTCAACAACAATATCTCTAATATATACTATAAGAGAAACCTTATGACATCACCTAAAGAAGTATGGACCCTTGGATGAAGTTCAACATTAATTGATAGCCATTAGATCGTAACGCTGATGTCATAATTCAAAGTTATACCTTTATTAGATTGACTCCTAATTTAATTAATTATGGAAAGTAATTTCTACATTTTATAATTATAGAAAGTAATTATTTTAATGATATAATTATGGAAAATAATTACTAAATTTTATATCAACTCTTTTTAAATCACCTTTTTGATTTTTTATAAATTATAAATAAACAGTATCTAAAATATAGAGTTTATTTAATAATATATATGAAAAAGACATTTGCGGTTTCAATATTTCGCCACGTGTCGATTAAATGATGCTACAATGCTATGTGTCAATTAAAAGATGTCACAATTAACCGTTTTTTAAAAATCAATATTTATAATGTACAAGGATTTATCGATTCATATATTATTTTGTATATTGTCCTTCATATATGTATCTACCAATATATTAGCATATTATCCGCGCAATACAACGAGTTTTTTTTAATGTTGTTTGATCTGTTGCAGCCTCGCAAAGGAGTTTAATAGTATAAATAATAACGTGATACTTGTATCGTTTTAGAAATAAAATAATTTTCTAATAAATTACAATACTGCATTAATAAACGATTTCATTAACAAAAACTTAAGTTATGAACAATTTTTATTGTATTTTATGTCTATTTTAATTATTAGAAATTTTTTTTAACAATTACGTTATTATGAAAATTAATATGTTTATCCCGCGTATTACACGGGAAATAATCTAGTATGATTATACACAAAAAGGCTTTTTTCCCCTTTTTTTTTTACATATTTATTATGGTATCTCTTCGATCTACTTGATCTATTATCATCATGTTTGTAAATCTATCATCTTTGCTCTTCGAAAGAAAAGGAAGTGATATTTTTACCACAACTCTTGATTTATTTATCCATCTCGTCTATTTTTTTTATCGATCTAAATGTTTTTCTTTGTCTTCTTTTTTTTTTCCTCGTATTGTTATTTATTTTATTTTGTTTTTGTTTCAACCACAACAATACACCTATGTTTTTCTTTTATCCACAAAAAGTCTTTTTCTTCTGTTACATATATTTTTAATTGTATTTTTGGAGATCTGCTTCAATTACTAAAAATTAGGCAGTATTATGTTTGATTTTTATTATCTATTATTTTTACATAATTAATTTTCTTTAAATTTAGCCTTTTTTACAATTTTTTTATAACTTATTTTTTGCAGGATTGTACTATCAAGTTCGATATATTTACGTTAAGAAATTGAAGCAGATCTCCAAAATTAATAAAAAGGGACAAAAATGTAAATTTTAACCTAGGTTAATTCTTAGTTTATACTATTGGGCTTTTTGCGTATCATATCATTGCCCTTTTTTTAAGCCCAAATTAAAATCTATATTTTTCTATTGGGCTTGTTTTTTTTAACCCAATAGTTTAAATCTCACACTCATCAAGCAACCCATCTTCATATCTTCAAACCCTAATACATTTTTTAGATCTACAATCCACAACCCTAACTGCCGTCGAAAATTCTTCCTATTCCGGCCACCGGAATCTTATACCAAGGTACTCTCTAACTTCATTTCTTCCTGTTAATGTCTGTTTTAATGGCCGGCTAATTTTACCGAAAATTCAATTTGAAGGATTAATCTGTTTTTTTTCATAAATATTTTTTTGTGTAATTACCAAATTTTATTATATCTTATTTCCAATTTCAGTGTGCCGCTATATTTGCGAGTTGTAGAATATATAAAAATTGCAAGGTTTTTGATTTAGGGTTTATAATTTGGATATATTTTAAGTTTTAAAGTGATTCCTTGTACATTATTAAATATATGAAATAAAAATTAAAATTGCGTGGCATAATGAACATCACCTGTTCGTTGCGCAAACTTGACCGGCAATTTTTTGTATTCAATCCCTAATATGGCTAATTTTAGGTTTAAATTGATCCATTGGGTATTGTTTATTTTTCGTTTATGATTAGGGTTCATAAATTGTAAGATTTGGGGTTCATAAATCATTATGGTGAATATAGGGTTTAATCGAAATTTTAAATGGATTCCATGTATGTTATTAAATATGAAATAAAAATCTAAATTGTGTTATGATGTACTTGATCTGCTCATTGCCCAAATGCCATTACTTTGTTATGAACTTGTAATGCTCATATGGTTAAATTTAGGTTTAAGTCGACCCGTTCGGTTTTCCTTTTTTTCGTTTATGTTTAGGGTTCGTAAATCATTTTATTTAGTTTGCGGTTTATTTGAATATTTGTAAATGGATTTCACGTATTTATAAAATATGAAATGAAAACCGAATTTGTGTCATAGTGTAGTTGACCTGCTCATTACCCAAACTAGACCCACCATTTTCTTGTATTGAACCCGTATCGCAGATATTGTTAAATTTAGGTTTAAGTCGATTCTTTGGATACTATTTTTTTTTTCTGTTTATGTTTATTGCACAAATAACATAATTTTGCCATGAGTTCCTCCGTTAATTTGTAAAACATCTGCCTTTTCTTAGTTTTGTTTTCAACAGTCTCTCTCGGAAGGAATGGACCAGCAGAGGCGTGTGGGAGTTAGCCGAAAACGAGCGAAAAGAAATGAAGATGGGTTATCAGCATTGTTTGCTGTAGAGTGTAGACAGGTTGTCAGCCTTGACCTTACATTTGTTGGAGTTAATCTTCTTAAAGGTTGATCTTTGATATTAGTCAAATTATACATGTTTGCGGTGTGGTTTTAATGACTAACATCTTTCATTTTTATGCATTTTAAGTCATTATTCGCATTAAAACGGTCACTAATTAGTATTTGCATAAGGTTTCTTATAGGATTTACATGAAGACATGATAATTTGAAGTTTTTGTGGCGTTTTGATGATTAAGATCATGATTTTGGATGCTTAAGAGTGAAGCGGATATTATCGGGGCATCAACACCGGGTCACACGCACATTTTTAGTCTGCTGCTTTTGATTTGAAACCAGGAGTTGAAAGCCCAAAATACCTGGGCTTGTTCGACAAGCACAACAAACACAATTTGAAGATTTTGGTTTTTACTTGACTATTGACTAGCCACTCATGCCTTGCCACCTCACTCCCTATTATGATTTCTTATTTGTTTTGCTGGAAATGCACACAGCCACTCACATGGGGAATTAGCATTTCAATTTTTTTTCTAGTGTATGACTTTGTTGACTGTCACTCTTGCCAGCACACATCACCCATATTTTATTTCTTTGTTTGGGACACATACAAAAGCCACATACAACAACAATTCCTATTGGTTATTTTTTGTTTGGTGGCAGCGGCTAGAACCATGGAACTCACACCCATCATTTTTTTTATATTTGGTTTAGACTTTGGAGTGGCAGCGGCTAGAATGAAGAAACCCACACCCATCACTTATTGATATATTTTGTTTAGACTTTGGGGTTCCTATATATAGCAGCCGTCGAGCACAGTGAAATGGAGGAGTGACGCCAATTTCTAATTTACACACACCATCTCCCATTTTCACCTTTTCACACACTTCATCATCCACCTTCATCCATCATCAAAATCCATTATTTTCATCAAATAACAAAACCCACCATTTATTTAATCTTTGATTCTTGGAGATTTCATCTTGAAGATAATGAAGATTGAAGATTTTTTGGAGTTTGGGCTAGTTGGAGATTGAAGATTTTGGGTTTTGCTTTCATCCATTATTCCATTGAGATTAGGTTGTAATCCTTTCACTCTTTTCATTTATTTTAAGCAAACATGATTTTTATGATTTATATTATGACTATTTGTGTTTGTTTTATGATAATGATTTGTGAGTAGTTGGATTAGTGTTTGGCTAGACATTATGATGAATCCCATTTTTTTGGTGACAATGTTTAATTGATGGTTGAATTGTTGGTTAGTTGTGATTTGGAAATTGTTGATTTTTAGAGTCAAACTTTAACTAGTCAATGAATTAGGATAACGTGATATATATAAGTTCATTGCAATTGAACGATTGGATGGACTTGTATATGTTGGTGATTTTTCACCATGGTGTTTATGAACGTAAAACCATATTTTACCTTTGGAATTGATTAGTTAAATAAGATTTAAAAATTAATAAGTTGTAATTGCATTAAAAGATGAACGTCGAAATGTTTTTACAATTTGTTAGTTTGGATTGGGTACATAAAGGGACACCAACTTGTATTTTGATCCAAGCCACTTGAGTCGTTTTTCATGCCAAATGATGGAAATGGGGAATACTTGTGACCGCAATACTTATTTCCATTGTTTCTAGTGATTTAAATGTCTAAATCTTTTATCGTAGATGACCGTCTAGGTAAATGAGTTGGATAATTTAGTCACGCCTTTTCTCAAGTTAAGGTCAATATTTCCATGTCATAATTAATCAACCGGCTTTATTATTTACTTTTTGTCAACCATGGTCACCATGAAATGGGAGGATTCCGTCTAGCCAAGCACTTGTGTGGATTGTTGATTGTGTCATTTGCTTTTATTGTTATCTATGTTTTCTTGTCGCTTGCATTTTTAGTTTCCGTAGTTTAAAATTAATCTTTCAAAAATCCTTTTTATAAATTTACAAAGTGCATTGCATTTTCATTTAGTTTGCATAAAGTTTTCAATTCACCGTCTCTTTGTCGACATCTCGGTCATACTTGCCATTTACTTAGCATTTGGTTTAGTTTTGACTTTTCTTCCATTCAATCTCATTTTCCACCTCCATTTTTATTGACCGTGGCCCGTTGACTTTTCAACGACGTTTTCGGGCCCCGTCAATCTTCCTGGTCTTCTTTGTTTACAAGCGGTAAGCACACAGTTCTTTGATCTAATCAGATCTCACCGGTTCATGTTGAAGTATAACCGTGCACAAGCATTCAGCTGGTGGATTTTACACACATGTGTCGATGGTGGTCCCAATCTTGGGAGTTTGCTGCTTATCCGCAACTGTGACCAGAAAAGAAGATATATGTTTAACCTTTCTGCCGTACTGACTCGATTTTGCAAGGACGAGGGGGGTCATGTATCTTTGTTGGGAAGCTCTGGTAGTCTTGTGTTTATTCATTACTCACATAATAAGAAGGATTCACCCATGCGTTTGCTGGTTGTGAATCTTTGCAATGGTCAACTTTATGAAGTCCCTGTGCCACCATTCATAAACAGGGGCTACATTCCTTTTTATCATATGGATACGTGCCGATTTGAGATCTTGAATCAACTTGCGCCTAGTTTCTTGTTTAAAATTGGCTATGTTGATGTCGGGAATAATAATGTACCAACTTATTGTTTTTTTGACTCTAGTAATGGTAAGAGAGTTTGGACTGTACAAGTTGCCCGCCAAAATGAAAGTCTTCCTCCCTTTAACCCAAAAGATGGGATTTGGTTGTCTCCCGCGTTCCTGGTTACTCTTTTTCCATAGGTATTGATGGACCTTTGTATGCACGTAGGCCGGATTTTGATGTTGGATCTTCTGATTTTTCTCTTGGAGCAGATGTGCTTACTCCTGCATATGGAATGAGAGTGATTTTAGCATTACATACAGGAACGGAGGGTTGGGCAGTACTGTTGGTTTTAAACAATAAATCTACCCTTCCTGCATCAAGGTCTTGCACGCTAATAACTTTACGTCTGTTGAAACTAAGAAATGACTGGAAGTCATTTGAACTTATTTCTTCTTTCACACCAAACCCTAGAATTGATGTTCTGAATGCACCTGAGGTAGTTGTTCAAAAGATAGGCAACAAAGTTAATGTTGCTTTTATGACTAATCAATCTGCTGATAATTGCCTCGTACGCTTTATCTTTGATGTTTCCACTGGTGATTGGGGGGATCCAATGCTAGACTGTTTACCACACATAGAAGCTGTATCCCGTCTTGTTATTACGACCAAGCTCACACTGGGTAGTATTCAGGTATATATTTAGGTTTTTACGTTCTTGATGCATAGATGCTTGTCACTTAATAGGAAAATAAACGACCCATCATGTACATATTTAAGATTTACACCTTATTTTTGTTTTTATATCTGATAAAGTTTTGTTTCGATGTTGCAGATTCTTGAAGCTGTGAAACCAAAAGCATACCCACTTGCTGGTCAGTTTACTTGGAAAGTATTTGATTGTGTTCAAGAAGCTGCTTCTTCCAACCAGCTTACAAAAGGTGCCGGTGAAGGTATACGTAATAACTTTTTTTTCTTGTTTGTTTTTTTCATTGTTTGTAAATATATAGAGTTCAAATCTTGTACCTGTTGGGTCAACTTTGGTTTTTTTTTTTTTTAAATCTATTACTGTATTTTTTTACTTCAGAAGTATGAAATGATATACTTTATTTTGCTATTTCAATTGTTTGTATATTCAACTCTTTGGAGGTCAGATGTAGATGGCCAACTTCTATTTACCTTTATTGCAAAAGTATTGTATTGTCTACTTGTTCATAGATGTTTCTGGGATGTTGATTATTATTTTGATATAGGTTTTGTAAGTTAGTGATAAGTAAGATTCATAAAAATGATCAAATACCTTATCTTTGACAAGAAGAGGAATTTGTTAACATCGGATGTTTGTGTCGAACTGTTGATCTGATTATAGTCTATGGGTTTTTTGATTTCAACAGTGAAAAAGACCCTTAACAATGGTATGGCTGAGTTAGTAGTGTTGGCTGCAGATGCTAAGCCCCTTGAAGCAATTATTCATCTTGTACTTCTTGCCAAAGATAAGGTATTTACTGTTTCTTTAATGTTTTACTGAGGTCTCTATCTGAATATTGTAGATGTGTATATAGATTGAAAGGACTAGCATTATTTTGTGTTTATTTCTAACTTGTTGGTTCGGTGGTTTAAGTTTTGAAAAACCTGGTTATTTGGTTCGGTTACGGTTTGAGTAAATATGAAACCAAAAAAACCGGACCGGACTGTTTCATTGAAGTTCCCTGTGTTATCTTGAAAAACATGCATTATATTATCCTCCATGAATTATATATTGTATGATTATGAAGACATCAAAATAAAACACATTTAAATGAAGCCCAGTAGAACAAAAGTACAAGCCTACTCGCCTTTTATGACTCCCAAATATCTATTTCGTTACTAATCAGTAGTAATACAAACATAAAATTGAATCTTGGCTTTTTGTTACATGATAAGTGTTTTTGTTCCTCCTTTTTAACATTTTAACGTAAAATGGTGCCAATGGATTACTCTTTTTAATACATTAAGTATGTTTAATTTTACAAAAAGACGGTTTACTTGTAAATCAGGATTTTGTTTTGACTTTTGATCGTGACACTAACCTTTAGCTTTTGATCGTTATTTGGTGAAAAATGCCTGTTTTGATGTAATGACCGCTGTTATGGAAGCTTAAAAGTTGACTTGTATGATTTTGGCAGAATGTCCCGTATGTTTTTGTGCCCTCGAGGAAAATGCTTGGACGGGCTTGTAAATGTGGTTTGAAGGCCGTCGTTGCATGTTCTTTGACCAGTAACGAAGGCAGTTTATGGTTTTAATATGGTTGGTTATTGGTTTGAAGGCCGTCGTTGCATGTTCTTTGACTGAGATCCCACATACAACAGCTAAAGGTTAGTGTCACGGTCTCACTTGTTTTTATTGTGCTTCTGTGCAGTTTATGGTTTTAATATGGTTGGTTATTGGTTTTAATTTCTTCTATTTGGCTACCAGGCTTCTCTTAAGCTTTTGACTCGAAAGCAGAAATACAGAAATTCAGTGTGATGGGCCCTTCCAGGATGTGATTCCTAATTGATGCTTTGATGATCTTTCTTTTCCTATAAAAACTATTTTTACTGTACTCAAGTTTTCTTTCTGCATGCATCTTTGAACTAAGGACACAATGATCTTTAGTTATATGTAACATGGAGTTCTATGTGCTATATGTTAAAGAGGTTTTGACCTCACTATTTCTGCTAGCCTGTCTGATTTGAGTATCCGGTATTATGATTTCGATTAGTGTTTTAGATTGTATCGATTTTGTTTTAGAACACTAATAGTCTTGCATAAAACCAAACTTGGGGGAAGGGAGTCATCCCTCTCAATTCCCACCAATCACATATATTCAACTGTTTTTTTCTTTTCAACCCTTTCAATCAACCTCCCAATCATTTTTTATGGCATTTACGAGTATTACTTTCTCATTCCTTCCAAAAATTTTTTTTTTCATAATTAAATTAAATATTATTTTCATATATTAAAAATTCTATATAATAATCTTAATATTATGCATTTTCCTTTATAATAATAACTTTGCAAGTTTAAGATGATAAACTTTAAACATATAAAAGAACTTAAAATAGACACATAGAAAATTTAAACATATAAAAGGACCTAACTGGACAAAGTGTGTTATCTTCCTCATTTGAAAACCCAACAAGTTTTCAGCCGCCAACTATGGCTTCAGTCACAACTTTAGGAATTTTTCGTAATTCAAGTTATAAATAAATGCCATTAAAGAAACATTAAATATTAATAGATATACAAAGCAGCCCTCCACAACGGTCAAAAAGTAGCCCCACATCCAGTCTCTTATAACCTGCCCAAACCCAACCCGCTGGCAACCAGTTGTGATGACGCCGGTGTAACGGTGTTCCCCAATCCAGCCACCCAACCGGCCACCACTCCTCCCACCCTTAGTGGTTGGTTGCAACTTGCAAGTTCAAGACTGCTTTTGTGTTTATAGCTTTTGTTTCCAATTCTGGTAGTATTGGGTTCATCGGTATTCTTTTTTATCCGCTTTTCTAGTACATAGCTTTTACTTAATTTCATTTTTTAACATTTTAAATATTAATATCCTTATGAAATTTTCTTACTTTATTGAGAATTTGTACAAATCAGTAAGAACTACTATATCATTTTGGTTTTATATCTACCAATAAATTAAAACATGATTGTTGTTTCTTATTGATCGACATGTGACATGTTTCTTAAGCGACACATGTCAGTCTAAATCTATATTTTTATTTTCTAGGTTATGATTACCATATACAATTATAGCTTTTAACTAATTAATTGATATATAGATATAGATTCCTAATATAGTTATAACTCTTGTATGTAGGAATGGGCGTGGGACCAGTCCCGTTCTGTACCGTCCCGGTACCGATGGTACCGAGTCCCGAATTTTTCAAAAACTTGGTACCGGTACCAAATCCCGGTACCGCGGTCCCAAGTCCCGCAAACTAAGAAAAATGGGTAACGGTCCCGGTCCCATGTCCCATTCGGTACCACTTCCTGGGATTGAGATCAGGACTGGATCGGGACCTGGGAAAATCTGCTCATCCCTACTTACGTAAATCGTTTTTTACGGTATTATATCGCATATACATATTATAAATCCGTACATCGTACGGGTAGTAGTTCTATATGTTTATATATCGCGAGACATCCACGGTAATGATGTGAGATGAAAAGAGTTTATTGCTAAACGATGATCCACCAAAACTTCATCTCAACAAATTGTACAAAGAAACCTTACTATTATCTTATTGGATTCACTTGCATGGTTATTGTGATAGAAGGTGTAAATGATATTATTACTTCATAAAAGTGTATTAAATATAAATCCAGATAATGAGTTTATATGTCTATATTATTATATACACTAGGGGGAAAACCCGTGCGATGCACGGTATGAATAATAACACATTCGTTTCATTGTGTAGCGCGTTGATGCACGATATGTATAATAATTGTATTGTAGGTTATTGTATATCTGCAATGAAAAGTAAAAGTGTTTCAAGTTTTCCAAAGAAATAGCCCAAATGAGTACATTAATATGAAAAACATGTTGTTTTTTGGAAGGTTTGAAAGTGGTTAGTTGTGTTGAAAAAAAAGAAGGGGAATGCAAATGCCAAATTGTCGCAGATAAAAAGAGCAGATAAAAAGATGATGTGACATTAATTAGAGGGAAAAGAATATGTGTGTGTATGTAACTTGTCTTCATACTATTGTAAGAAAAAACTTTGTTTTGGTTCGTTGTATGTAAGTTTGTCTCAAAACTGAACGAGTTGTGTAAGAAGTCGGCCGGATACTAACGTGACACCAACAAACATCTGATACGTGGCCCAATGAGAGACCACCACATCAGCATTTAGCAGATTATTTACACGATTCGTTCAATTTAACAGGTTACTTACATACAATGAACCAAAACAAAGTTCCTTTCCTACAATAGTAGCTTCCCAAACACAGATTCTTTTCCCTTAATTAGAATATAGCTTCCCACTCGGCTAAGCGGGCTCATTGACTGCAATGGCCGTTGATCTAGAAGCCAACCCACCTAATCTGTCACCAAGATTTCTTGTTGGATCCTTGAAGGGGACTGAACCCGGCCTGTGGAACATCACTAGATATGTAAGAAGAGAATCAACAGTTTAAAGAATTGTTGTTATGGTTATTGGAATGATTTTCACTCCACTTGTGCTGCCTTGTCGACTATGTTGCCGTGTAAATTGTTATCGTTCACATACGCATGCTTGCGTATCATAGTTGACTGAAATAGATTCTCAAACCGGATGGGTTCAGAAACGTGTTTACCCATGTTAGTAGCAATACATATAGTTTTTTTTTTCTTTTTTCTTGTCTGTGTTCTCAAATAGATGCCAATCTGTATTGTAATAATAGTCAATAAACATCGAGAACTTTTGTTGTTGTAATCATAATGGTCTTTTGATGTTAATCGAGGATCCAATCTTCTCACTAACATTATATAGCTATTTGTTTCTTAAAACCCGGAACAGCTAAAACTTACGCTATGTTTTCTCGTACCAGTGAGTTTCCACATCTAAATCGCTGCTACCACTTTTGGGCCACTAGTCTTTGAAGGGCCGGCTCGTTCCACCATAACATCGTATAAGTGTTTCCCATTCTAATCACCAATAAGAAAAAGTGAAAAACGACTGTGAAAAATGCACTACTCATAGGGGGGAAAAAGCACAAGCTCTTATGTTAATTATATGCTTACAAAAATTCCAAGATCATGGTGTAATACCTGAATTTTATGGTGGATAATTTAAAGAGCCCAAGTTGATTTGAAAGAACTTACATTGGATGGAAAGACATCTGGGGGACAATAAGAATGCTTCTATTTAGATCAACACAAGATTGTGTTTGTGTAAGATATATCAGTAATTCTAGAGTTGTAATCAAATGAAAATTAGAAAAATGATTGTATAATTTATTTTAACACCACCACCATATCTATGTAGAGAAAAGTTTGAGAACACCATTTTCAAATAGATCAAAAGAACAATTCTCTGTTACATATTTCTCTTCACTCACTCGCTCTTTTGACATGGTTTTTTATTTTTATTTTTTTCTAATCAGCAGCATCACAGTAGATTGGGTGTGTTGAGACGTTGAGTACACGGATACATAGATCAACACGGATACAGCTACAAGAGGGAGATAGGATCTAGAAAACAAAAGACAGACAAGTTCGTGTATGTAACAATTTAATGTTCTCATACCAGTCACCGACAGGATTGAGTTATAAACTTTAGCAAATGTTTTTCAATCATTAATCAAGCCTTAGGATTTTTGACTTTTGAGTCATCACTCCTTTATGGAAGTCAATATTCATCTGACACATTCTATGAAATCTTTTTTTCTTTTAGAACGGCAAACTCTGAAATTTTGGCTCTCATGCGGCTCTTTCAGAATGCAATTAGTAACGCAAAGTCAAGATTGCCCTAAGCGCACATTCAACACACACTATGAGGCTATAATAAGCGAAGAGGTCAACACCTAATGTTGTACAAAAGCCAAACTAGCGTAAAAGTGAATTTCAAAATGCTGATATTACAGTACTTAAACTTAACTTAATTTGGGACTAGTAATCAAGGTGAAACCCATCCACTAAAAGAGTGGATTCAAGTGTCACTAGAAGAATCAACAAATGGATCTGCTCCGGGGTTCAGAATATCGACACGATTTCACTTGACCAACCAAGATCCTTGTTTAGGACAGATCCTCCTTTCACTCCCTCTATGGTACCTATTTAAGCAACACAATAATAGCCAAGTTATTACAACTCATGTACTTGTTAATAAATTTGCTTAGAGTAAATTTAAAATCTGTAACCAATAAGATCAATCTAAACGGGTTTAAAGTTGCTCTCACAGATAAAAAATTATATAGCAATCTGTGTGAGACCACAGACCATCATAGCATGCGGCCTACACCCAACGCATGTACGAAGTCCTACTGAAGCACAATTGATTACAGCGTAGTAAGATTGCATATTTGCATTTAACCAAATTAATCCGAACATTTTGGTTGATTTTCGCAGGCAATCAAATGATGGGACTCAGCCAAACAGTTGTTGGTAGAAGCAGCACTCACCAGTTGCTGATGAATCGTGTCCAGGGCTCATATCCCCGACCAAAACTTGACTTGCCTCGTCAAGATCCACACGGGGGCGCTTGAGAACAGATCCTCCTATCCCTTCAGATTTGGTAACCAATTCATTAACCAACACAATAACACCATAAGAATCGGTAATTACAATCTGTTGAACTACCAATAAGTTGAATGCGGTTAAATTGTATCTTTAAGAAATCAAAATAGTCAAAACGGGTTAAAATGACGCTCAGGGTTTGAAACTAATGCGGTCAATATCCAATGAATACACTGCCATTCCAAACCAAGATTGTATTTGAGTAAGTTAATTTAACAAATTTTTGGTAGCATATAATGAAAACCAACCACTATAAGAGAGGAGTTAATTGTTAGGAGAAGCGGCACTCACTGGTTGCCGATGAATTATCTGCAGTAGGGCACTTGGAAACAGATCCTACTTCCACTTTAGCTTTACCTCCTATTAGTAAACAAACAAAATAATACCATAAGACAAGGTAGTGTCAACCAAATCACCTTTGAATAGATAGACCAAAGTTGATTTATGCACCAATTCGAATGGTCCAACAGATTAAATAGGTGCACACGAGACGAATTCATAAAGAATATATTTAGACAGAAGAAGAACCCAATGCATGAACAAGTGAAAGTTCAATAGATATCAAATGCTAACCCTAAGCTTGCATTTCAACTTATGTAAAGTTGATAACGGGTTCAACAATGCCATCACAAAGAATCTTAGAATAACGAATCCCGACTTCATTGACCAAAAGATAATTTTACAATCAGGGTGTGAGAATATAAAAAAACAAACGCTTAACATCCAATGCTTGTGCAAAATCCAAAGTAAAGTACAAGTGATGATAACATAGTCAAGATATATCATATTATCTTGATATAGAGAATTCAACTATGAGTAATCTGAGTAGATATAAGTTGGACCGCTAACTAGTCATACGGGTTAAAACAGTGCCCGGGGTTTGAGATTTTAGTAAGCTTGGGGTCAATACCCAATGCATGTATAACAAGTCAAAGCACAAGGGATAATAGCAAGGAAAAATTGAATTTGAAGTGACTGGTGTTAAGTGCTAGCAGAATCAGAGCACTCTGTGTGTGAAAACTATCGTAGCATGCACAAGTGATAACAGCGTAGTAAGATTGCATATTGCATTTTTAACCAAATTAATCTGAACATTGTGCTTGTTATTCGCAATCAAATGATGAAACTCAACCATATAATTGTTGGTAGAAGCAGCACTCACCAGTTGCTGATGAATCTTCTCCAGGGTTCAGATTCCCGACCAAAACTTGACTTGCCTCGTCAAGATCAACAGTGGGGAGCTTGAGAACAGATCCTCCTATTCCTACAGATTTGGTAACCAATTCATTAACCAGCACAACACCACAATAAGAATCAGTAATTACAATCTGTTGAACTATCAATAAGTTGATTGCGGTTAAATTGTATCTTTAACAAATCAAATTAGTCAAAACGGGTTAAACTGATGCTCAGGGTTTGAGACTAATGTGGTCGATGAATGTACAAACCCCAAATTACAGTGCGAGTTCAAGCCAGGAATGTGTCCCGGTGAATTATTTTGGTAGCTAAGTAGTGAATACCAACCGCCATAAGGCCGGGCGGAGTGGAGTGCGAGTTGGGGTGGCGAGCTCGCGAGTTCGCGCGGAACACCGCCGCCGCGATGGCGAGCTGGGGTGGCGAGCTGGGTGGACGAGTTCGGAGCTCGCTGCAGGTTGGAAAGGAGACGTTACACATTTAGCCGTTGCAGGGACGAAAAGGGTAATATGCCCCGCTCCAGGGGCTGTTGTTGTAAAAAAAAAAAATCTCATGTTTTATAGTTGCAGGTGGAGAATATATATATCAATGAATGAAGAAGACGACTTGTATGAGTTGTATCTAATCAATATTTATATATTTATTATATTTTAATAGAAATTCTCAATTTAGCCCCTGAAAAACTTGTACGTGTTCGAAGGGTGACCATTGAAATTGTGACAATGTAAATACCAAAAGCAATTTCAAATATTAACTGAAGTATGTATATTTATATAATAAATATATAAATTGAAGATTTAGTTATGTAGTTTTTCATTTTTACGAATTGTAATTTTATGAATTGTAGTTTTATATTTATAGGAATTGTAGTTTTTTATTTTTAGGAATTGTAATTTTTTATTTTTAGGATTTGTAGTTTTTTATTTTTAAGAATTGTAGTTTTTTATTTCTAAGATTTGTAATTTTTATATAAGTGTGTGTTTTTTTATATAAGTTAAAAGGTTAATTATAGATATATAAAAATGTTAGGGGTAAAATATGAATATTTGAAAAAGAATTTGGGAGGGTTGGAGGGTTGGAGCGCCGGTAAAAAAGGTTGAATGGAGGGTTGGAGGGTTGAAATGAGGTGGACGTATTTGATTGGTTGATTTTGGGAGGGTTGGAGGGTTGAACCCTTCCACTCCCCCCACCCTAAGAGTAAAAGTTGATAGGAGAATTGAAGCGGCACTCACCGGTTGCCGATGTATCTGCTGCAGGGCACTTGGAAACGGATCCTGGTTCCGATTCAACTTTACTGCCTATTATTATTAATAAAGAAACAGAAAGTATGTAGACAATGTAGTTTCAACCTAAGCACATATTGATCAAAGTTGATTATGCCCCACCCACCCCATTTACGGGTTGAAGTTATGTTCTAAATAAATGTTAGCAGCAGAACATACAAGGATTCAAAGTATGGACTTTAAGTGCGGCTGGTGTACTTTGAGCATCTACATACAGATACAAAAGGGCAAAAAAGCATATAAGAAAATTACATATATAAATTGATACAAGAAAATTACATAATAATTGATGAGTAATAGATAGAAGATGGAATTACCTGTCCCTGCACATAAATGCTGTTTTTGAGTCGTTTCAGGTAAAATCCCTTACAACACAACAACAACAGACAAGATATAAGCAGAAGAAGAAGAACATTATTATTATTACTTTTATATATTATAATAAAAACTGAACCAGACCTTGTTGACAAATAGTCGAACAAAGATATAGCTAGTTCATGAACTTTACGATATAAAAAATAGGGTAAATTACACTTTTCGTCCCTGAAGTTGGTCCATTTTGCAGTTTTCGTCCCTGAACTGAAAAAATTACAAAACAGCCACTGAAGTTGCCACTTTTTTGCAATTTTGGTCACCACGTCTAACTCTGTTTATTTTCCACCGTTAACTTCCCCACGTGAGAAACACGTGGGGGTATTTTCGTCCAATGTATTTTCTTTGTTGATTTACATTTTAACCTATCAACTTCATCTTCATCATCAACAACAGCCACAACAAGACATAAATAACAAATCTGAGCCAAAATCAACAATAACAACAAATGATAATCGATTTCAAATACAAACACGCATGCAAATATAACGAAATCAAAAACTCTCCATTACTAAAAATCGAATCCACTTTCAAATACAAACACACATATACAAATGATAATCCATACACCTTTTCCATGGATGTAATATATAAATTCTGAACAAGAAAAATGTAAGATGGAAATGTAAAATCAAAATCCATACACTTTTGTAAAATAAAAAACTCCACCACTCGCCGGCGCCGACGACGACCGAACATCCATATAGTTATTGGATGATTCCAACGAAGGAGAAGAAGCAACAGACGATAGGTGGCGGCGGTGCTAATTCCGGCGGTGCTACTAAGATCGGTGTAGTGTTGCTTACACATCATCCGGCGGTGGTGGATCTGGTGCTAATTCCGGCGGTGCTACTAAGATCGGTGTAGTGTTGCTTACACATCATCCGGCGGTGGTGGATCGGTGTAATCTGGTGCTAATTCCGGCGGTGGTGGATCCGGCGGTGGTGGATCTGGTGCATTTTGTGGGTTTTGATTGAAGGGATGAAGATGTAATTATTATTAATATATATATATATATATATATATACTAGAAAGAGACCTTTCATGTTTAAAACCAGAATATGATTTTGGATCCAAATCATAATAACCAGAAATCAGAGTGTTATTATTATTATTGTTGTTATTGTTATTCTTGTTGGTGTTGGTGGAGTTGTTGTTTGAACAGAGAAGTAGTCCATCTAAACACCCAAAATCCATTAGATATAGATAAAAGATATGTTAGGTATAAAGAAGATGACAAATGACGAAAATACCCTCACATGTTTGTCATGTGAGGGCTTTTAACGCTGAAAACAAACTCTGTTAGGCGTGGTGACCAAAATTGCAAAAAAGTGGCAACTTCAGTGGCTGTTTTGTAATTTTTTCAGTTCAGGGACGAAAACTGCAAAATGGACCAACTTCAGGGACGAAAAGTGTAATTTACCCTAAAAAATAAACATTGCAAAGTTGTTATATATATAAATAAAAAAAAACAAAAAAAAAACTAACTTTGTATATATATATTAAGAAGGAGGAAATGTAACGATGATATATTATATGTATACTAAAAAAGTAAAAAGTAACTTGATTTGTACAAGTTTTTAAGCTTCATGTACTACTTATTACAATTTATGCATACATTACTTATTTTATTTATAGAGAAATCATAAGTAATGGAGATTTGTTAATAAAAATATTTTCATGTTGCCCCTTAAGTTTATTAAATGTACACATTAAATCCCTAGTATATACCTAATTCTTGCATCCGACGGCACTGGCTTTCTGCCTCGTCATCAGAGATGTCCCAAGGATTGCCAGGGTAGCAGATTAATAAGGGTATACCCACAGACGTGACAAGAACATCCACTTTCCCCCGATATACTTCATTATATACATCCATTACATCCATTGCATCCATTGCTTAAGGGAATGGCTAAATAAACATAACTTTACTATGCATCCAAACACAACTTTTTCACGGGGTGTTGTGTATAATACGGGGAAAAAAGTTGTGTTTAACCTGGAAATGCGTGCACAATGTCAGTACTGGTCGGCCTCATGTTTGCCCGGCAGAACATGACACGTGGGTCTTAAAATGGGGTGTATGACATGATACGGGGACTTGAGGAAATTATTTTTTTCCCTCTTGAGTTCGATGTTACTGATCAAAGTTTCGTACAATAACCTTCATATGGGGAGTATTCTCAAATACGACATGTTGAGGAATTTTTTTTTCTCTTGAGTTCGATGTTACTGATTTCTCTTGAGTTCGATATTACTATTAGGGTTCAAAGTTCCGTACAATAACCTTAACCTTCATATGGAGAGTATTCTCAAAGACGACATGACAAGGGGAAAACAAGGATAGTTATTGTCGGGGGTTCGATAACGATGTAATGTTTGTCGCGACCAAAGTTGTGTAAAACTTGTGTGAATTTCAACAGTACTCGTTGTGTTTATCGACAAACTTCACGTTATTTAAATTTGGACGTTTTGAAAGTCTTTGTGTTGTCCAAATTTGAGGTGTAACCCTGCATATGGGGATTATTCTCAAATACGACATGATAAGGGGAAAAAAAGATTGTTTAGTTGTGTGGTTTTTTTTTGGCGTTCGAGAAAGCTGTAATGTTTGTCATGGCGTTCGATAAAGTAAAAGTTGAGTTTAAAATTTTTAACCTTCACGCAACGTTATTTAAATACATTCGATATCGTTGACCTTATGTAACGAATATTTTTTCAAATTTGAGGTGCACGTAATGAAAATTTTTAACCTTGACTCTAGGTGATTTAAACGTATTCGATATCCGCCTTTGGATTATAGGTTTGTCTTAAAAAAAAGGTTTAAACAAAGCAATGAACCGCAAAACTGATATGGCCACTAACCATAAAGCATCCATCGATCTAGTTGAAGCTACACTACAAACACGATAAAATAGCACGCAATAACGAAAACATTAAACCATACCCATGCGGATCCTTGATAACATTCCACCATAATCTGTTCGAGCAACACAAAACAAAGAGAACATGATTTTTGTCCACGAAAATAACATAATACACAAAAGCAAAGCAAATTGTTCAACCATATTACCACATAAACGACAACATTAATGATACAGGTTAGGAGTCGACGGCACACCATCGTGCATTTCAGGAGGAGTCAAGAGATCTTCAGAAGTCAGAAAAAGATTATCAACAGAAGCATGATACTCGACAACAGTCTCGGTAGAAGGAAGAACAGAAGCAGTCTCGGGAGGAGGATCAGAAGCACTCTCAGGATGAGGATCAGAAGCAGTCTCGGGAGGACCAGAAGCAGTCTCGGGAGGACCAGAAGCAGGCTGGACAGGGGAATTGGATGCATCATCAGAACCAGCAGCAGCAGCATCACCAGGAGCAGAACCAGGAGCAGCAGCAGGGGTAGGCGAGCTCGGGTAAGGAGTTGCTGCAGCGTGGCCCATGGAGGCACACATCCATGCAACGCGTTTATAGATCACATCCTGATCGCGCTTCATGCTTGCCATCAACTCTTCCACCTTTTTGACCCGTAACTTTATGTCCCTGATGTCTGTAGAGGTCTCAGCAGGTAGGCGAATGACCTTATATGTGTGTGGCTGCCGAAACGGCTGTGGCTGTCCCCCCTCATGTGTCGGTGGGTGATCTCCCTCACGCACCTGCTCAACCCCAACAGCCGGAAACGATACAGGCAACTCTAACGGCTCTGGTCCCAGCCATGGTTTGTCCTTCGCATAAATTGGCACAGGTTTCCTGCCATCCAGCTTCTGTATGATCTTTATCCCGTACATAGTAGGCTTGGTGTGCACCATTGGTTTAACCGGGGGTATGCTCAAGCGCCTAACCCGATCTATCAAATCCAAAGACTGCGTGATACGGGTTATGATGTGACCGCAGACAATGGACCCTGTCGTCTTCCTATATTAAGAAAATAACAACAGATTTAAGAAACAACAAAACATGGAAACCATCGTGCATATTGTAAAAATAGCTGCTTTAATAAACACCGGAAAAGTCTAGTTTAAGCCAAAAAAACCTTACTTGTGATGGAAACCGTGGAAGTACTGTGCAAGCAGGTGCGGGAGGTGACACGGCAGGTTGTTGAGAAGACAATAAAGCAGAAACAAATCGGTCAGTGTTACCCATTCGCCCCCCTCCTTTCATCCTATAATTGTCCTCGAGTTGAGTCTGTGGATGTATCGGTAGCAAGGGTCCCTGTTTACAACAAAATAATCTCTACTACAATGGCTTCATCTTCGAACACTAGATCACACATGACACTTTTCGAGGTCAAGAACGCGATGCAAGGCGATATGTTATATGACAGTCGTTGCCAAACGGACCTATGGGAGGTGATAAAAAAATTACAGAAGCAGAAAGATGGATTTAAGGCGGAAATATGTCACATTCAGAAGCGCAGGAACACCAACCTTGAAACACTTTATACTACATATCTGCAAGAGAAGATCGAGAAGGTGGACAACGTAATCGGATCGGTTTACGATGCCCATTTCGCGTTGCAAGAGGCGCTTACGCACGCCGAAATGTGGCAGCAGGCGAATATCGGTGAAAACGAGACGGTCGAAAGTGTGAAGTGTCCAGCAGTCCAGATCAGGAAACCGTAGTTGGATCGGTTTTAGTAACGCTTTTTACTATTTGTAGTTTTTTAGTATTGTTACAACGTTTTAGTAACGTTTTAAAATAAATTTTAACGTTTTTTAGTATTTGTAACTTTTTTAGGATTTGTAAAATATTTAACGTTTTTAACTTATTTAGTATTTTTAACGTTTTTAACTTTTTTAAGAATATGTAATATGTATGTTTGGTTTTAGTATTGGAACATAAAAGCACTGGTAGTGGCTTGGTTTTAGTGTGATACGACTCATATTAAATAATACAGGTAGATATGGCATATAAATTCCGTATCATGGATGTAAAAATAAAGTAATCAGATACAGCGCGCATTAAATTAGCATATAAATACAATATATATCAACTTATTTACTTTTTTAATGTCAAACATAAAAATATGGTGTACAATACGACCCATATTAAATAGTACAAGTGATTTCGAATGGGTATGACGGGTCGTATCAAACAATACTCGGCTTGTACTATGAATTCATACAACATAACATGTAATAGGGGAAAGTATTGGAACATAAAAGCACTGGTAGCAGCTTGGTTTTAGTGTGATACAACTCGTATTAAACAATACAGGTAAATATGGCATATAAATTCAAAAATCATGGATGTAAAAATAATCAGTTACAGCGCGTATTAAATTAGCATATAAATACAATATATAGATAATACATGTTTATCATAGTATGTTATATACAACTTGCCTGGTCAGGATCAGATACCCACGACTGTTGGACGACAAACTCGTCATGGCTTTCCAACGGCTCCTGAGCGCAATAATAACAACTTCAAAGCACAATCGTACGTAAAACTAGATACATTTACGCTAAAATAGGATCAAAATTTTAACATACAATATATGTGAATACACTACTAGGATAAAGTATATAAAACTTGCCTGGTTAAGATCGGGGAGCCACCACTGTTCATCATCGCCAAACAACATGTTAAACCATGACATCTTCACAAGTTATAATATAACGCTATAGTAGACTCGAGGAATACATAAATATATAGGGAACCAATAAATAAAATTAAAAGGGAAGAGAACCAAGAAAAAAAATTAAAACGATAACAAATAAAGAAACACACACCAAACTACTAAAGTAATACTCTAGATATATAATGTTTGGGCATTCACATGGTTTGCATCCGGTGTTATATTCCCTGACATCAAATAAAAGGATACACTATGAAAACATGATACGGGGTGTATGCGTACTATAATTCCCCATTTTACTTTCACGTGAAGGGTCGTATCCGTCTAAGAATCCCTGCATATTGTGTACAACATTGGAGAGTGGTGGAATCTAATCATTAAATCATTGACGGCACAAATACTCCCCGTATTACATGCTACTCCTTGTTTCGTAAAAAAGTACAACAACACGTGTGTCAACGGGTGGAAAACCAATCATTAAATCATTGACGTCCTTAATACACCCCGTATTCCAGAATATAACAAGTTTTTAACAAATAGAATGACACGTGTCGATGAGTGTCAGAAATGACATCCCGTATTATAGAACGGGGGGGGGGGGGGGGGGGACACAAATTTAAAAAAAAAAAAATTAGA
>JAOEHQ010046182.1:0-11741 GCA_025447715.1 Asclepias incarnata
CAATACCCCGGCTTCCACAGATGTATACTCATTTGGTTTGTAAATCTAATATGATTAATGAAATATGAGTTTTATATATCTGTTCTATCTGTTCTTGTTTCTGTTCGTTTCTGTTCTTTCTTGTTAAAACGTGGTCACATGTATGTCTATATACATGTTCTTCATTCATAGCTTCAGATCAAGATTATGTTTGGATTCCGCACTCACATAGTCTATGAATCACGAATCGTGCATCGGTCCCCAAGGACCTACAAAAATCCATCAAACAATAATATCATAGAAGCAACACGACAAACACATAAATTGTAAAAAGTATAAGTATTTAAATCAGTGAGTTCAAACCATTATTATCAAAAGCATCTTCTGATAGATAATTCTCATCATTGATGTCGTTGCTTTCGTAATCAGAACACTCATCTTCTACATTAAGACCAGCTTCTATGGCTTCATTTGCCTTCAGAGCTACTAGCCTACTATGCCCTTATTATAAGCAAAAAAGTTAGCAAATAATTACTTGCATATAGATTAGAAGGTTCAACTCTTATAAATTCCTCCAACCATTCTATGTTTTTAGAAGAAATTATTTCATCCAAATTGTGATAAGAAGATTCCACATCCTCCAACACGGCGTGCACCTGATCTAAATCACCTACTAATATCCACCATAACATATTCACCTTCTCCTCCTCTTCAACTACATCCACAAATCTTTTCTTCAAAAAATAAAGCAATCGTTGAGCTTCATGATAATCATATGCCTTCGCAACTCCCCTCAACAAAACCTCCTTCAACAAGTCTTCGTCCAATTTCAACACCCTTTTAATTCCTTTAATCACCTTATTTCCCCTGTTACTCATAGTAAATATATAACGATTTCGACTACCGTTATATTGCCATGTAACTAAAGTTGGTTCCATTGTATATAATATACCTGATTCACATATATGTATTTTGTTTAATATGATCTGCACTCATAAGTATTCAAAGGAAAACGAATAGATTTATTACTCCCTCCTCTTATCTGCTAGGATAAGAATATATGGTGCATGAATATTACTATTGAATGTTGAGTTTAATGTGACTCCAGGACACTCTTACGCCTCTTGCAGTCCTATGTTAATACAATGTTCAATTTAATGGCATTTATGCATTGATTAACAGTTTTAATACAACACTAAAAGGTAATGAAGGGTTGCCAGTTGAAACACTTTTTTAATAACTGTTCATATCCTTTGTTAATGACATCACTTTAATGACATGTGTATGATTATCCACATGATATCTCTAAATCAATCTTATAAAATCATCATCATCCCAAGTAAAAATAAATCACCATTCTATTCCTGACCTTTTGTTTCTCACTACATACAAAGGATTATATCTCTAATGTTCTGTTAACAAAGGTTCGTGATCTTCATAATATTTGATTCAAATTACATAACTCTGCTTATTTAGCAACAAATGTAGCTAATTTTACTAACACATACAAATTTTTCATCCTTTCACATGGGTTTCCAGATTCTAATCTACATCAAAATCACTCCAAATATCAATGAAAGTCTGGTAAGAACATACTATAATATCAAACAACTTTATTCATTACGAATTATATCTAAATACACTACTATTAAACACTAACATCTTCTATATATAGGTATTGCCAGCGATAGTGAGAAACAAGTTACCCGATATATGCCCAGTTCTCAAACTTGTGGACTACAAACTACAAACTTATGACGTCTTCTTGGAAATTACCACATATGGACTCATTCGGGTGTTTGGCGAGCCATGGGCTTCATTTGTTCGGTCTTTTATAAATGATGACATAGAAGAACTTTGTTTTGCACGAAAGAAAGACACTACATTTAAAGTCCGAGCATTCAATAGCAAGGGAATGGAGATTCAGAAACAATCTACTGGGAAAAATTATGTCCATTCATGTCTGATTCAAGCAACTTATGAAACCTAACACAAACAGGTTCAAACATCAAAATTTATTAAAACATTCTGTTTTACACTACACCATTAAATTATACCTGTTATTTAATTGTTGCATTATATGACATTGTAGGTGTCACATAGGTTCCTAACAAACTGAACTAATAGAAAGCATGAATCAGAAAACAATACTGTTAGATTGCGTGGAGCACATCAGGATACTACAGTAGTTGTAGATTACATCCAACGCAATGAGGAAGAAGCAAGGATGAAAAGTGATGCCAATGGAGTTGCAGATGCATTTAGTGGTTTAAAATGGACAACTTTTGCATTCCAGAATGATATTAAGAATGACTTTTGGATCCTTTTTAAAAAGGAGGGGACGAATAGAGAACACGGCTTCATATACAATGTAGTCGTATTCAACAATAACGACATCTCCCTACACATTGAACCTCCACCTCGGTGCAACCATTTGAGACATGTTCACAACAAATCACACCCTCGCTTTTACAAGAAGTTTCAATACCAGACACTAACCACCTGTATTCTGGTATTTTCTGCAAATTTTAGAAAAATA
Source organism: Asclepias incarnata (assembly GCA_025447715.1). Taxonomy (NCBI): domain Eukaryota; kingdom Viridiplantae; phylum Streptophyta; class Magnoliopsida; order Gentianales; family Apocynaceae; genus Asclepias; species Asclepias incarnata. Next base: position 2,519 of record JAOEHQ010046182.1, read on the forward strand.
TTATGATTTAATAATGTTATTACTTCGCATGATCGAATTTCATAATTATACATTTTCCTTACAGACCATTCCAAGAAAATTTGTTGTTCGACACCAGCTGCAAAACTACACCAAGGCCATCCTTTGTTATCGTCATCTGAAGTTTGAGGCATTGCTTCAGGAAAAACAAATCAGGCAAAACAACAACAACAACAACAACAACAACAACAACAACAACAACAGCCAACTACATATGATATCAGATTGGCAGGCGTTGATGCAACAGGCTGAACTCACTGTAGATAAAAAGCTACGGTTTGAACTGCTTCGCAATCAAAGCGTGCCTGGTGAAACTCTTTGCTTCGAAGTCTGTTGAAATCATCTTACATGTCTCTTAGATAAACAAATAACCTTTCCTTAGAGCTTTAATTCACCTGAAATCTTAATTGTTTTTCATTTTCATGTATCACACAAGTTGTCTTTAGCTTATCAAAATAAACTTCTGATTTCATGAATATTACAATACATTTTGATGTATGAAAGAACTATTTTATTTATTTATAACCCACTAAATCATATATGTGTGTAAGCTGGAACGTCAAAAACATACATAACAATTGTTTCGGCCCATATATGTGTGTAAAAATAAAAAAGAATGAATACTTACTAAAACTAAAATTCTAATTTTAGGGATTTTATCTTATCACACAAACACTCACACTCAATTGGGCAGCTTCTTATATTTCCCTCGCGTCCGTGACTATCTCACTTACACCTTCCTTTCACGCAGTCACATACACACAAAAAAACCCTTTCTTTCTTTGGCGTCTCCGACATTTTTTCCGATCATCTTCAATGGCCGCCGGCAACACCGACTTCGATTCTTCTCTTCATAACTCCTCTCAGATCTCCACAGGTCCATAACCCCCCTTAATTTCTCTTTTAAACCCTGTTTTTTTTTCTTTTATAATTAGGGTTTTCATTTTCCGATTTATTAATGTATTAATTTTAAATTTAAATACATTGTTATTGTATTATGTGTCTGCTTAATTAGCCCCGCTTGTTGTAAATTAGGTTTTTGTATTCATTTGAGAACAAAATATAGAAAAATGTTTTTATTTATAATTCATGTTCTTTTTATAAATTTTTCTTTGAACTTTTAGGTATTTGAAAGCTGAAAAACAAACATAAAGCGTTCCGATTTTATTGGAAGACTGCCACTAGCTAGTGCTTCAAACACACATATACATAATTGGTTTAGTGTTAAAAATAAATTATCCATTAAAGACTTGATATTCTATTGCGGTTTGTTGCATTTTTGAATGTTTACATATGAATTATATGTATTGGACTAAAGGGTTCATTTAGTTTACGCGTAGGATAGAATGTCCTGCAGTTTTCGGGCATTTATGTATTGTATTAAAATGATGCTAAGTTACTCTTAAGGCATGGTATATGTTTGTTTTATAATTTTTTAAGGATATTTTGATAGTGTTAACTCGGAGACAAATTGATACTTTATGTAGTAATTTAATATTACGAGCGGATTGTTAAGCGGTTCATGTTAAAATAATGTGTATGAACTTTTCCTGTGGATGTGCTAATTGGTTGTTTGGATGTTTAATTGTGTAGACATGCAAGGGTCTGACAGTTCCATTCCGCTTTCGCCACAGTGGCTTCTGTCGAAACCCGGGGAGAACAAGGCTGGAGCTGGTAGTCGGGTATATTAGAAAAAAACATAATGCTTTATTCTGACTTTTGTTTTGTAAACTTTTTTTGATATCGTTTTGTGTTTCTGGCACAGGAGGGGCACACTAGTCCGTTCCCGACGTTTGGCAATCACATGGATCTTATGAAATCACCTGGAAATGATGATCGTGTCCTTGATTCCCAGAAGAAAAAGGATGTGTTCAGGCCTTCGGTGCTTGAAAGCCGTGAGCGCTGGCGTGATGAGGAAAGAGATACAAATTCATTTGTTCGCAAGGATAGGTGGAGGGAGGGTGATAAAGAGGTTGGAGTCGGGGAAAATCGTAAGGTGGATCGTTGGGCTGACAACTCTTCTGCTGGAAAACACTATGGAGAAACGCAACGTCGTGCCCCATCTGAAAAATGGGGAGATTCCGGTAATAAGGATGCGAACAATGATCAGCGCCGTGAGAGCAAGTGGAACACACGATGGGGCCCTGATGGCAAGGAAACTGATGGTATGCATGATCACGAAGCACCTCATGAGCGGGAGGGTGACCATCCTCGCCCATGGAGATCCAACTCTGCTCTTAACCGGGGCAGAGGTGACTCACCACAGCACCAAAGTCCGGGTGTAAACAAGCCGACTCCCATGTTTAACCATGGTCGCGGACGTGGGGAAAATCATAATCCAACTTTTTCTCTTGGTCGCGGAAGGGGAGCACCTAGTGGTAGCCCTATGAACAACAACTCTACTCATTTGCAGTCTGCAGGGTCCTTTACGGACGTGGGTGACAGGTGGCATGATGACATGTCACCTCTGAGATATACCAGGGCGAAGCTACTTGATGTGTACAAGGTAACTGATATGAAAGGAAGGATTCTAGATGGTGTTGGGCAAGTGCCTTCACTTACGCAGGAGGAAGCACTGGAGCCTCTTGCACTTATTTCACCTACCTCGGAAGAATTGGTAGGTTTACATGAATAATAGTATTATGGTTAAAATTGTTTCAATAGAAATAAAAAGTTCATTGGTATGTGATTTTTTATTTGGCAGTTTATATTGAAGGGGATTGACAAAGGGGACATCCTAAGTAGCGGTGCTCCTCAAATCACTAAAGATGGATCTATGGGCGATAGTCAGTCAAGAAGACCCAAACTTGGTACTGACACTGTTCATCAAATTTAAGTAAATATAGTTGTGAATCTGTGATATAATTGTTGTTGAATGTGATTTCTTTGAGCAGGGAGTAGAGAAGATCTACCGCTTGCTTCTGATAATTATAAAGACGAGACTTCTGATGGTTTTAAAGGTAATTTTATCTAGATTATTTTGAGAGCCTGTCTCATGACCCTTGAGAAGCAGGTGCACTTGTATTAGACGAAATTTGAAGTTTATGTTAAGATCATCTGTCATTTATTAGCTTAAAATCTAAATTTCATGGTATTTGTTTTTGATATTGATTCATAGGTCAAACAATTAGATTCTAGCTGCCAGGTGACATTGTTTTTACATTGCTTAAAGTCTTTGAACATCTAGTAATTGATAATTAAAAAGATGAAGTGTTTCAATTTCTAAGATTCTCCGCGGTAAAAAGATAGAAACAAATAAAGTATGGTGTATCTAGGGTTTTCCTACTTCGCATTGCTTATGTTGTTATGGTTTAACACTGTATGTGTCATTCTCAGAGTAACTTTTGTGTTTGTAGCAACAGGAGACAGTGGTTCTCATGCAAGGAATGAAGAGAGAGGAAATAATAGAGAATCAAGAGTGCCAGGTCACCCTGCAGGTGGGGCTTGGCGATCATTATCGATTGGACAACGTGCACAACAAAACTCGGTTGACACGAGGGACATGCCCACTGACATGAGGTCATGGTCACACCCCCAAGAGGATGCATCTAATGAATGGAATAGCAATTTAACTAGTCCAGTTATTAAAAGGCAACCACCTGGAATATCGGATAGAGAAGAAACAAGAACTGCCTCTCAGCCATCACCTGAAGACTTGGTCCTTTTCTACAAAGATCCTCAAGGTGCAATTCAAGGCCCTTTTACTGGCAGTGATATCATTGGATGGTTTGAGGCTGGGTACTTTGGGATAGATTTGCTTGTACGTCTTGCAAATACACCACAAGACTCACCATTTGCAATGCTTGGTGATGTTATGCCTCATCTGCGTGCCAAGGCAAGGCCACCTCCTGGATTTAGTGCTGCTAAACAACTTGAAGTCAATGACGAGCCCAGCATGCCTAATTTCCTTAGTGGTAGTAACAAGGTTCAAGCAAGTGAGAATCCTATGATGAAAAATGATCCAAGATTTCAACATGGCTCAACTGAGGCTGAGAATAGGTTCATTGAGTCCCTCATGTCTGGTAATATGAGTGGTGGTCCATTGGATAAGTTTGGTATGTCTGAAGGTATGCAGGGGTATTTTGGGAACTCTAGCTCAGTTCCAGTTAAAGGAACAGAGAGTGGGGATAACTTGTTCCAATTAGCCAAGCTAATGCAGATTGAAAGGCAAAAATCATTGTCAAACCCCTACTCACTTTGGTCAGGTAGTGGCCCTAAACCCGATATTCTTCAGGATCCTTCAATTCCACAGTCAAACATACTGTCAGCCGTTGCCGAGAATCTTCGTCAGCAACCTTTACCCACAAATGCTTCAAATCCTGAGTTCATGTCCCTTCTCCAAGGTCTATCTGATAGGTCTACCCCTCCCGTGAATAGTTGGTCAAATTTCCCTGTTCAAGGTGGGCCAGGATTGGATCCACTTCAGGATAAGCTAGACATGCTTCATGGTAAACAGTTCCCTCTTCAGACAGCTTTTGGCATCCAGCAAAGGCTGCAACCACAGAATCTACCCGCCACCCTGTCAAATTTACGCGCTCAAGGTTTTGATAATTCGTCTGGTATGCTAACTCCTGAAAAGCTTCTAGCTTCTGGGCTCCCCCAAGATCAAATAATAAATTTGTTGCAACAGCAGCAACACATGTCACAGATGAAACCTCAGGCTCCCATACCTACACAACAGCTGTCAGTATTGGATGAGTACTTGTTGCAGCAGCTGCAGCAACAAAAGCAGGAGCAGTTGCAGCAACAGCAACAGCAACAGCAGATGATGCGACAGCAACTTCTCTCACAAGTCCTCACGGAACAGCATTCTCTACAACGTTTTGCCCCGCAGACATGTGGGCCGATGATGACCCCCGGGTTGCCTCTTGGGAATACCGCAGGATTTCCCCCACATGAGATATTGCAGATGGGATTACATAATCAAGTTCCCAATATACATGATATGGCGGCTACTAACATTAATCAGATGCCTACAATTGGTACTCAAGATTCTGTACATTTACCCCATCAATTGATGGATAATGCAATGCAACAAAAAGCACGTGATGAGATTGTTCAACAAAGTGAGGCTGATGTACATGAGCAGATTGATACCAGGACAGATGAAAATGTGACGGCATCTATTTCCAGTGATGCACAAATTTCTAAATCCACGGAACATCATGAAAAACCTTTGTTTGAGGTTGAAGTGTTAGAGCCTGAAATTCATGGTAATTTTGAGGAGCTGCCAGCTGATGTCAATGAGATGTCAAAGGATCAAAGCAAATCACCTAATGAGTTATGTGGTCCAAAAGAAACAAAACCTGTTGAGATGTCAAAGGATCAAAGCAAATCATATAATGAAGTATGTGGTCCAAAAGAAACAAAACCTGTTGAAGTTCGTGAGGTTAAAAAAGCTGCTGAGAAGAAGTCAAAGAAACAGAAGTCTTCCAAAGCACAATCTTCTGACACGGCCAAGACAACATCTAAAAAGCAGCAGCCAAAGCAATCTGAAATTGAAGCCATCAAGGGCGACGGGGATGAAACGGTAGAGACCAAATCTGCTGTAGTCAATGAGGAGCCTTCATCTATGCTTGGTGATGTTAATCAACATTCAGTATCTATCCAACAAGATGACACACAAGTTCAAACAGCCCAACGAGCTTGGAAGCCTGCTCCTGGCTTTAAGCCAAAGTCATTGTTAGAAATACAGCAGGAGGAGGTGCGAAGGGCACTGGCCCAGGCACAATGCCGGGCAGATATGATTGTTGCTGATATTACGGCATCTCTAGGGTCAATGAATATGTCTTCCACCCCTTGGGCTGGTGTTGTTGGCAATTCAGACCAGAAGCTCATGGACACCAAGAAAGATTTGGTCACTTCTGAGGTCCAGATTCAGCAGCAGAGCAAGAGCCAGTTGCATGATCTTTTGGCTGGAGAAGCGCCTGTGAAATCTAGTGAAAAAAGTTTAGCAATTTCTGAGCGTCTGCCAACATCCATGGTAAGTTCTCAATCTGATTTGGTCGATGAAGGTAGCTTTATTGATGCTAAAGAGTCAAAGAAGAGTCGCAAAAAGTCTGCAAAAGCTAAGGCTGCTGTTGCTAAGGTTTCTGTGCCTGCTGCTACTGCTGAAGTCGCTGTCAGTTCAAGTCCGATCGAGAAAGGCAAAAGTTCGCGTCAGGAGAAGGATATATTACCGGCTGTCCCTTCTGGTCCCTCATTTGGAGATTTTATGGTCTGGAAAGGGGAGACTGCAACTCCTTCACCTGCTCCAGCTTGGTCTACTGATTCAGGGAAGATTCCGAGACATACCTCCTTGAGGGACATTCTCAAGGAACAAGAGAAAAAAGTTTCTTCTCAAATGCCAGTGCCAGCACCAAAATCTTTACCTGCTCAGTCCAACCGTGGAAATGGTCCTTCATGGTCGTCTCATGCCTCATCACCAGCCAAGGCAGCATCACCGATCCAGGTCATGTCACATGGTTCATCTCAATCAAAAAACAAGGTTGACGATGACCTGTTTTGGGGTCCGTTAGATCATCCCAAGGAAGAAGCGAAACGGTATGCCTTTCTAATGTCATCTTTATAAGTTTCCTTATACTTGTTATAATGGTCTTGTAGTTAAGTGTGTTTCTTGTGGCCAGCCTTACTTGAAACTGCAAAATCCTTACAAAGTTGGATATTATTAATTAAATTTCCATTCTTTCACCAGTATGGTTTGAAACGGGAATAGAGAGCTATTAAAAATTCAAAATCTGAAAAGGTGGTGTTGTTGCATGCACCGTGAAAGGTTTTCAAGTTTCCAGATGTTTTAATCATATTTTCAGATGTTCGACTGAGTTCTTGCCCTGCATTGTTAATTCTATTTTACTATAGATTTCACTTATTCCTAAACATATTCTCTTGACCAAATTGATTATGGCTTTTGAGCTATTTGGATCTGGTTTCTAAGCATTATCCTTGATGTGTGCAGGTCTGATTTTCCCCAACTTGCAAATCAAGGCAGTTGGGGTAAGAGCACTCCTGGAAAAGCAACTCCAAGCCGACAGAAGTCTGTGGGTGGCAGGCCTGCTGAAGCCTTTCTTTCCTCGTCTCCTGCATTGAAAGGGAAAAAGGATGCGTTGGCTAAACAATCAGGTAAAGTTATATTCTTTACTTGTATCTTTTGCCAGCTGTTCATGAAAACCATAATCTTTTACCACATTGATGTCAAAGCTCGAATGGTAATTGTGTGCTGTGATTTTGCAGAGGCCATGGACTTCAGAGACTGGTGCAAGAGTGAGTGTGTCAGGCTTCTTGGATCCAAAGGTATTACCGAACCTGAAATTTTGACTCCACCATATGAATTATTTGTATATCTGTTTGCATGGTTTGGTGCACAAATCTCATTATATGATTGCTAAGTGATGCATTTAATGTCATTAGATACAAGTTTTCTGGAGTTCTGCTTGAAGCAATCCAGATCAGAAGCAGAGATACTGTTGAAGGAGAATCTTGGCTCGTATGATCCTAACCATCAATTCATAGACAAGTTCCTCAACTACAAAGATTTTTTGCCTTCAGATGTCCTTGATATCGCCTTTCAAAGTGGGAATGACGAAAAATCGAGTAGAGATCTCGATGCAGACGATGATGGAATATGGGGTTCTGATTTGGGTAGTAGTAAAGCGGCAGTGGTGGTGACCGCAGATGGTGGTCCTGCCAAGGGGGGAGGCAAGAAGAAGGGAAAGAAAGGGAAAAAGGTTAGCCCTGCGGCTTTAGGTTTCAACGTGGTGAGCAACAGGATTATGATGGGAGAGATTGAGACGGTTGAGGACTAGGTGAAGAAGGCGATGGTTGCTTTGCGTTGTTCTTGTTTTATTGTAGTTGTAAATATTTTGCCTCAAAAGCGAGAGATAGATAGATAGAGAGAGAGCTGTCTGTCTGTACATGATAATTTTGAAGTTTAGGGTCGTCTTTTTCTTTTCGTTTTATACAGCTGACAGCAGCTATATAATTTAAGAAGTGCTCCAATTTTGTGACCTGTCTTTTTTTCTTTTTTTTTTTGGGACTTATTTTAACTTTAGACATTATACCCATACGAAGGCTGGGAGTTTTTTATGAAGCTAGAATTTACATTTACATCTTTATTCTTCGTATATTTGTTTCTTATTTTTGTTGTATTTACTAGATATTAAAAAAAATAATTAATCCACGGTGTTGCTAGATTACTTGTCAAAATATTTATTACAGCTTTTATTTTTGTTTGTTTTGTACAAACAGCATGTTTTTTAAATTTTTACTCGCAAACTTTTCTAGTTTCTGCACACTGATTTTTAAATATTTTCATGATGATTTATTAGACATGCCTGTTTCTGTCTAAAATACAATTTCTGTCAATATGTGTAGGAACCGAATACGAAGGAAGAATGTGATTTGACTATTGGCATTATGCATGCATAGGTTAGATATTTCGGAAGTTAATTATTTTGTATTAATTATTTTGTAGTGAATCTCTCTCTATATTAAAGGAACCCACCCTTTTTTTCAATCGCTTACGTGGCACTCACTCATTGCAATTCAATCTTCCCATTTTTCTTTTATTTGCTAATTCATCCTTCCCATTTTATTATTAGGTCCTTTGTCTCACAAACATTAAAACCTCAATCCCTCTTAACCAAAAAAAATCTAGCTGCCCGATCTTCATAACTCCCCTTTTTTGTTTTTTTTTATCTCATAACACATAACATAACAATTGACAATTAAAATAACAATACTAATATTAAATTGACAGCTTATTCAAACTATACGAGATATCACCATCAATGGATCATGGAGAGGTGACAACGATCATAAATTGGAAAAAGGCTCGGACTTTTTTATCACCAAATTTTTTAAAATTGAATACCTTTTTTATGATTACCTTGCTTCTATCGCAACATAAGTGTTAGAGCTTGCATCAGCGATGTTGATTACGGAAACGGTTTGGTGTTTACTTCTTTTAATGACATTGTTAGCTTTAACATCGATACTAAGTTCCCTATTGATATGTATATAATTTAAACACCTAATTTTTTCAATTAATTTAAAAGTGATGACATGGCAATCATTTAGCACATCTATTTAAATCATAATTGCAATTTAGTCCTCAAAATTTTAACTTTCTTCCCCATACTTAACTCTTAATTTAAATTTAACCAAACAAAATCTAATTCCAATAAACCAAGATTGTTATGAATGTTTA
>JAOEHQ010046183.1:0-11740 GCA_025447715.1 Asclepias incarnata
GAAAATATAGGTTCTCACAGTTCTCACCATATTTGTAGTTCTCACGTTAACCCTACCCTATATATATATATATATATTTTGACAATTTTGGGGGCTGTTTCTGTTTATTACAAGAATGGCAACTATCAATATTTTGCATGTGAATTGTGAATTGCTTCTTTTAGTTGAAATCGGCTTCTATCCAAAGCCATTATTCAGGTGTTAAAAAGCTGATCTTTTCAAGAAATAGGTGGTAGGTTTATAGAGGCCCTTTATAAAGAAAAAGTATATCTGGTCTGTCTCATTTTAAAGCCACAAGACTAGATTGGTTAGGAAAGTGAAGAGTAGATGTTTAGAAATTTCTTCGTAAATTTATCATTCAAATCTGATAGAACTCAAATCACATCTATATAGAAATGCAAAACTTGCCTGCTTTGGAGAGGCAATAGTCTCTCCAAATGACCTACTTTCAAGTTTCCAGTGATGCTTAACGAAACCTGCACAAACTGTATCTCATAACTTCTATTTATTTGGGCAATCTAGTTATACGAAATACTATGATCGCCTTTTTTCTCTAATTCAATTTAAATAACACAAGCCTTGCAAATCTTACTTTAAATTAGAGTCCCATTGGAGATCATGTTTAGAACTTGTACATTTGGTGATCGTTGTTTAAAAGTTATGGATTGGCAAACTGTCCTCTTCCAAGCACTTACGCACATTTTGATGGGTTTTCTTGATATTGTAAATAGTTTAGAACTTGAACCCTCTTGGCTACAAAAATTGGAGTGCATAGTTGATTAGCAACAAATAATTGTATAAAATAGTTGTAAATGTTGTGAGCCATGATGGGTTATATGCTATAGTACCTTGAATATTGCTTCCGTACACGTCTTGAATTATCCATTTGTGGGTCTCATATTGATTTTCTGTCATATTAAAATAAGACCCACAGTTATCTTTCATTCTCCGCACATCATATCATGTAAACGAAACCCGCAATCATGTTTTCATTCTTGTCACATCATTTCATATAAACGGAACTTAGAAAATCAAGATGTTAATTAACCTAAACAAACAGGAGTTTGTTCTGGCTGCACAGAATTACTTGGAAATGCTTCTACACGATAAAACAGTTCATTGGTTAATCATGGAACTTCCTTTATTTCACTAACCATGTTTATTACTTGCAGACTTTCTCAAGTACGGTTGAAGAGAAGGCAAAATGGATTTTTAACAAGCTCAAAGGTAAATGACCCAGATCATGATTATTATCTGCCACAGATACCATTTAACCATGTTTTTAGAGGTGGCAAGATGAGTAGGCTGGGCAACGGTCAAAATGGGTTCGGGTTGGAATATGTATTTTCCTTATGGTGGGTTGCAACTAGTCAGGTTGATCCATAACCATTTTTTTGTTTCACATACATACTTGATGCATTGGATATGATTACAGAAACTTTATAACTACAAATATTTTTTGAATGGACTGCTGAATGCATACACTATTATTTGGCCGACTGTCAACTAGTTTAACTTGTTCAACCAATTTGAGCCGTTCTCCTTTTAATTATAGTTTTTTGACCCATTTGAAATATAACATGACCCAAATCAACCCATTCATTATAAAATGGTCCAATATGTGAAATATACAATTTTTGATTTTAGGTCTTGCTAGAATATGAAAATGAATGAAGATCAGGAGATGAGATTTATATAATATTTTCATTGTCCATTGACAAGATAATTTTGTTGTTAAACCACAGGAAAGCCCGTGAAATCCTTGCCTGAACTCCTCCGTGAGTACAATTTACCCCCGGGTCTTTTCCCCAACAACATAGTATCTTATGAATTTGATGAAACTAAGGCAAAACTAGTGGTGTACTTGCCCTCTTCCTGTGAGGTGACCTTCAAGGACTCATCTGTCATTAGATACGCCACTCGGGTCAAAGGCATTTTGATGAAGGGAAAGCTCACTGGCATTGAAGGAATGAAAACGAAGGTATTGGTATGGGTCAAGGTCACAAATGTGGCAGTTGAAGGGTATAGGTCCGATAAGGTATGGTTTACTGCAGGAGTTAAAAAATCAAGGCCTAGAGATGCTTATGAAATAACTCGTGATGCCATTCGGATTGAAGAATTTTGAAAGTCAAAATGGTGGATGGTTTAGATGCATATAATGAAGGTGACCTTAAACCAGATGTTTTTTGGTGCAGTACGGCATTAGTGAATTTTGTTTTATTGCTTGACCTGGCATACAAGCATGCAAATGTTGTTATGGATTAGTGACAACGAAAACATCATGTTCATGCATATTGTATTTCCTTTTCTCTTGTCTTTTTATCTTTTAATTTATTTTTTTCCTTTCACCTCTAGCTAGATATGCACAAAAATTCTTGAAGGTGACCGTATCTCTCAAAATTGGATTATTTTGTTCCTCAAAACATCTAACTCACTCATGATCATTCCCCCGATTCTGCAAAACTCACATTGCAATAATGAACTTTGCGACATGTCCAAACACCCACTCTTAAAAGGAGACCGAAATTTTATATTTAACTACATGTAAAGAGCAAATAACCTGGAAATCCTATGTGATATTTTTGCCGTATTCAGTTTCGTACATCACTTGGTTATGGCTGTTTCATCACACTTTTCTGTAGATGCAACATCATATAGTTTTGAATTTGACATCATACAAAGGTTATAAGACACCGATAGACGCATAGAGCAATCTATTTCTTTCAGAAGTAAATGCCACTTCATCATTTCACATTTAATTGCAATTTCTTTCAGACCTTCTTTGGGGTTAGCTACTTAGCTCAATCTTCCTGTTTCAGCCTATGCTCTAACCAAAAAATAAAACCACCTATAAGATTAATTTATCTTCATCAATACATCAAATCATATTATGACTATATTCGCTTCCCGTATGATTTCATATATTCCTATAATGTTCTCAATGCTCAGCAACACTATGATGCACCATTCCAAGAGATCTGACTTCCGGTTTTGAAGGGCTTCTTGCAGAAAATGAATATTATGCTGTAAAAACAAACAATAGAGATAAGTAATAACCCAAAACATGTTCTATAGATCAATACCACACGAATATCAGAATCTCTCTTGATTATAGTCCCTCTAGAGCTTAAAATGTTTCAAGTTCGCATGAAAAACTGTTAAAAAAAAGCCAAACTAAAACTTTACCTCCACAAACTTAAGTTTATAATCAAGATTCCCAAAGCGTTGGGTGACTTCATATTCCTCACGTAGGTACTCATAAATTTGAGCATATTTTGCATCTCTCCAAGCAATCTCTGATCTGAAATATAGAAGAGATTTTTTTAACAATATTCAAGAATAGAACTTATCACTCTATTCTTCATTTGCATCACTCTGCTTCAGATTTTGTAGCTTCTCCGTCTTTATGTATGAGCTAGTCAATCGACAAGTTCTTTCAGTGTCAAAATTCCTACCTACTTTATAAAAATAGGCAAATACAATGACAGTGTTCTTGACTTATAAAGTGGCTAACAAAGATTCATTATCGCAACAAAACAGCAGGTGGCAATTACAACCCATGTCTAACAAAGACCCATCATCGCAGCAATACTAAAGTTGGCAACAACCCACTTATAACAGAACTGGTCAATCAGGGTTATATTGTTTTAAAAAGGCATCAAATTGGGTCAAAATTCAGTAAGTTACAATGTCCTAAATCCTTACTTTCAAAAGGAAAGTATCTTAAAACTTTAATAGTTTTGTACTGATATTCGATCACTTTAGTGTTGCCATGCCGACCTGGCCCATCCCAGCTCATTTTTGACCAGCATATAAAAATGCCCATTCTAACCCAAACCCAATTTCACCAGTTATCCCATTTTGTCACCTCTGAAGCGAACTGTGGAATGTACATGAGCTTACCTGTCAAAAATTCCTACTTTCAGAATCACGTCAGCTAGATTTGAATTAGCCTTTCCAACAAGCTGGAAGAGCTTCTTCCTCTCCATAGTAAACGTGCCGGTTTTCTCCATTAGACGATTGATATCTGTAAATTCTTCAACCATGCCATCAACCTTTGTAAAGGGAAAACATATAGATGTGTAAGATGCATAGTTCCACTAACTGGTGCATAAAACTGTCCTAAAATAGTGAAAGGTAATACCTGAGAAACAAAATAATCCAATGCAATACTTTGGCCAAGCACGCTACTAATAATACGAATACTGTCAATATCAAGGTTTTTCAAAACGATGTAATCTGGGCCAGCCTGCATGTCTTCGGTCAACAATGGCTTCTCCTTGACGATATAATCTGTTTACACAATCACATGTAATCACATATTTATCAAGGCATAAATTATAAACAAAAATGTTTTAAATGGTAATGAGAAGGCTGATCTGGCAGGATTCGCATGTCAAGTGGGCTGGGAAATGTGTTCATACAGGTTAAAAAGTGGATGGGTTGGCCACACTTTTTTGCCATTTTTTATAATCAATTAATGTGCTATTTATGATTTTAAAACCATTGTATCACAACAGTAATCTAAATCATTGAATAAATGTTTTTAGATATTGTAAGTATCTAGATAGACCGTGGGCTACTTTCAACCACATTAACCCGCTTTCCACTAGGCTGTAGCTAATATATTTTACTTGACCCGTATGAGACAAAACACAACCTAAATAGACCTAATAATAAGTAAATGGGTTGCAATTGCCACCTCTATGAGAAAGTAGACTAACCATCTTTTCTTGTGTCTTCATCTTTAAGTACTCCAGAAGCGTGTCTTTTTATAATGTTAAGATACGACTCTATTTCATTATCCTCCATGTTGAACAAGACAGCAGATCCATATTGAAATACCACCATGTAACTATGACAGCTAGGATTTTCTTCAACAGCAATCTCCTGCAGCAAAAAACCTATATTTAAAATAATGGAACAATTTCCCTTTTGAGATGTACTGAAATAATGTGACTTTTTTCTAGGCAAAGTTTGCATTGAATATTAGTTGCGGAAAATTAAACTACAGTGATTACAGACTAAAGTATGATCAATCATCCTATGTAGTAATGAGAAATAGAAGATTAAATCGAAAACCAGCAAAAAATTTTAAGTATTCATAAAAATCCAAAGAATGTAAGGAGATTGCAACTGAGTTTACCATGTAATCTGAAGTAAATTTGCAAAATCTAAGGGCTGTATGGTTTGTAGAGCGGGAGGTAGGACGAACAACATGGCTTGACATCTCAACTTGCAAGCCCTTCAAATCGACACTGTCAAAACCATATATCTGAGAAACCAGCTCATGATAATAATAAAAAAGAAACAGATGTAAGGCTGGGGGATTTAATCCCACATTACAAACATGCAAAAGAGCACAACTGGATCACCAACCAACCTAAACTTACTGTTATTTACTGCATTGAGATAATAATAATAATAACTATAAGTGAAGTTCAACAGTCACTAGCAATCAATGAGCTTTAGTGACTGATTACCTCTCATCTAAAGGGCAAGAATATATCTAGGGTGTGATTGGAAAAAAAGGCTACAAAATGTGCTCTTACTAAATACAGTAAGCTACTAGAAGTAGCTTTTAAAACTAGCTTGAGCTTATAATATGCTAAATTACATAAATATTCTTCAAAAAGTTTTCTCTTATTTTACGTATGTATACCTTTATGTCATCTTACATTTTTAAGCTTACTTTGCTAAACACCTCTACACAAATAATAAGCTCCAGCTTTTAACTCTAAATATAAAGCGGTGTAAAACATCTATTAGTGGTGAATTATATATAATGCATATAATCATAAATCTTCGTTCATGGTTTAACGCATCTCTATTAAACAGCCGAAGATCATGCGTTACATACTTGTAGAAAGTGAACTAATGTATTAGTGGTGAATTATATATAATGCATATACTCATGTATTACATTACATACACACCACTCTCAGGATGCATTACATTACATACTTGTACAAAGTGCATAAAACTACTTTTCCCTCTTGTGTATGGACCATTTTTATTATGTCCAATATCACCTCTCAAAAATGATTGCTGATATGTTACATATCACCTACCAAAAACGATTGCTTATTTGATAAATATTTCGAGCTCAAATTTTGAACTGGAGCTTCGGCTTGGAGTAGATAAGTAAAAGCTCGACTCTATAGAATTCTTATTGGCATTTCAACAAACAGTTTACAAGCATACCAACCAAACAGCCTTAAACAAATACACAAAACATCATAAAAGAAACCGAAACCTGGTACAAAGAAAGATGGCTTTAACAGAAATCTTGGCCAACTCAGCATCATCATCATCATGATTGTGCATAAAATATTCTTGGTCATATTTATGTTCATCATGGTCATTGTCATAAATATTATTACCAAGATCAAAAAGTGGACTTGCAGCAGATGGGTATGAAGTAAATGGCCTAAAGATACAAACTTGATTAGTGGGTGTTAAACAATTAGGCCTAAGACTGTGATTCAGAGGTGTAATGAGACGCCGGAATATGAAATTCGGTTGGTATTTATGAGAAAAAGAATCGGCGGCGAATCTTGAAAAAAACAGGGAGGTTCTCCATCTCCCCATTCAGTGGGAACTACTAATAATAAACTAATGATTGATTGATAAATTATTTATAAGATTTTGGATTTGATGGTTTGTTTGTTGTTAAATATGAGTAGTGTTGATTGAATGTTTGGGCGATTGATGATGTCTTTCATTTTTTGGGCGTCACCGGACTCGGTTAAAAAAAGAGAGAGGATGGTTATATATGAATACACGAAATGACCTAGGATTAGGAACATCGATAGTTATTTTTTCTTAAATGAAACGTTTTTTTTTTAATTACTTTAGGACTCGTATTGAAATCGTCTATGAATTTTCTTTTTAAATCTGAATAACTCAATATTTCGTATTAAAATCATGATTAATCATACTGAATTATATAATGCTTCTAATAATGTGTTAATTTGTTTGTGTTTGTTCGTGAACACAAATGAATCATAATGAGCTTTTTTGAACGTGTATCCTTGACTTGGACGATAGTTTTCCAATCTCCATCAATGATACAAAACTCTGATGCCATCATAGCAAAACAAAGGCAAAAAATGATACTCTTTTTAATTTAATGAACTTCAAGATTAAGTAATCGAACCTCAAGATAAAGTCCACCTCAACATCTCTACAGACCCTGCCCTCCTCAAAACTATTTACTCAGTCACCGTCCCAGTGAGGTGGGTACGAGCCGAATGCTAAGAAGAAGATGAGGCAGAGATAACAGTGAATGTTGAATACAAGGACAATGGTGCGACATCTGTATCTGAGGATGTCGTTTGATTTCTATGTTCCATGTTCCAAGTGAATGATCCTCTTTAACTGTAGGGCATTTATGGAAAATTGATCAGGATTAGGAATTTGTTAACCGTCAGCAATCGTTGTACAAAATTTGGACCACGGTATCTCAACTTATGCTTGACAACATGCATTTTGGACAATCATTTGACAAAATACATGCCAATAAACATAAATTGTAGACTGTATTTTGAAATTTTTTTTTTTCTTTATTTTTCATTTTATTGAATTTATTGTGGAGAGTAGAAACCTCTATTGCTTGTAAATGGTTGAATGGTTGATGTATTAATGAACTTGTTGGTTGCATCGACGAAGTTTGTATTCATTCGCTCAACGCACTTCATCATGAATTCACTTTGTTGTGTAGATACCCATTGCATAAAATTGATATTATTGCACTAAATTATTTTCTCGAAGTTTATAAGTAAAAAGCAAACTACAGACCAAAAGCTCCAGTTTTAGTCAAAGGCAGATGCACCAAGGATTACTGGAGGCTCTCAACAAATGACACTCTGCGTATGCAGGTTTCTATATATACCTATATCATGCATTTTGCTTAGTTTACAGTTACAGTTTCTTGCACTTTTGCAACATCCTTGATTATTATGTTTGATATTAACAAGAATTGCTGAAAATGTGCATATCAAGGATGGTTTTGGTGAGGGGGGAGACCTAGGTAATTTGACAGTGATGTGTGCCATAGAACAAGAGCAGATTTGTGGTGTCCCAAGTAGCTTGAGGTTTTCTTGTTATATTTTGTGTTTAAAATGAAGTTATTACTTGTATTATTTAGCATTAACTACATGGTTGGGTTTTAGACTTTTAGTAGTAGCACTTTGGGTTGTGTATTAACTTCCGGATTTTACAAGTTGTCTAACAATGAATTATCATATGTAGCATATTATGTTTCGATTGATGGAATGAAAAAGGTAAGTAATCTACCAATAAACTAAAACAGGATTGAGGTTTCCTTTGATCGACACGTGGCGTTTTATTTAAGCCACACGTGTCATTTTAAATCTATATTTATCCTATTTTTTAATTCCCATAAATAATTAAAACTTTTAATTAATTGATATATAGATATATATACCTAATATAATTAATCTTCTTATATTATTATAAATTCTATTTATTGATTGTTACCATAAATATAGATTTCCATCACTAATCCTATTTTTATTGGTAATTTATAATTTATGACATATTTTTATTTATAATATATAAAAATTAAATATATTTATTCTAATTTATAGGATATCTTAAATCTATTAATAGATAATAATAATAATAATAATCTACATTTCTAACTTATAATTTAATATTATTTATTATTAAGTTATTTATCCATCTACTAATATAACAAAATGTAGTTGAAAGTTATTAAAACGATACGAACTGACTTTAGATAAGGTGATACCATTATCAATACCAAAAGTAATACTAGATCTTGATAGATACGTTTATGATACATATCTTTCATTATTAGGTTACCATTGGAGAGAGTAAATGCATGTGACGAGACATGTTCAAATTTTATTTTATTTATGAAAAATATAATCGAACAATATAACAGTCAATCCGTACATCGTACGGGTATTAATACTAGTTTACTATACAAAACGATATATTAATATGTGCATCCAAATCCCAATTCCCAAATAATAAAAAGAAGGAAGTTAAATTCAATGAATTCGTAAGTGGGCCTATATGAGTCCATATGATCTTCATGTGCCGGACCATATCTGTCTGCTACATGTTCACTTTTCATTGGATTATAAGTTTATAACTGAATAACACATAAATAGACATACGTTTCCCTTGTTTATTTTGGTTTCGACTCTAGTCAATGCATGGGACAAACATATCGAGAACAACAATGAAACTGTCACAAATATTATATTATATATATATAATAATAGATGTTTGTATCTCTTTTATATTTGAGATATATACTTTTTTAAAAGATTGTATCTTGGAAGTTATCCCAATTTGTATTTGTATACACATTTTTATAATATGAATAAATACATAATTCTTCATTCTCTCTGTTTTTTTTTTTATTTATCGTTTTTTATTATTGTACTTTATAATTTTACAATAGAGACAGATAAATTATGGAAATAAACAAAAGTAAGACAAAAATCTCATGATCTCTATAAAAATTATAGAGTAACTATCACAAATCGTCACGTGGTTTGAAATATTTGAGTTTAACACCAGTGTTCTTTTTTATCAGCGCTCGTTTCTGAACTTCTTTTTTGAAATATTTGAGTATAATTGTCTATTTTTACTATTTTTGTCGATTATAAAATAGTAAAATAGACAATTAGACTCGGACGAAAGAAGTATCCTAGAAGTACATATCCTCTTAGAAGAGTTGGCCAGCTGGGGCCCTCTTTTGGGGAACTGACGGAGGGAATGTTGGCTTGGCGACCTGGGATGCTGGGATCGAATCTTGATTTCTCATGGTTTCGGGCATTTACCTCTTTACGAAAACAATACGGGTTACAGACACTAGTTTCTAGTGGGCTGCGTGGATTCGAGTTGCGTGCGTACTGCCCGCTTGAATGTCACTGCATTGCGCTCGATGATCTAACCTAACTTTGCCGTTAAAAAAAAAAACTAATTATATTCATTAGTTAGATGTTTTTTACATATTGAGCTTTTTTTCCCCCTATATTAGTATTATTCTTTTTGTCTATTTATGTTATATTTTATATATTAACTCCCGGTTACAACCCTTTCGAGTTTTGGCAAATGCATTTATACAAACAACTACAAACCTTTCGGAAAAACAAATAAAAACTTCATCTACGAGCTATTAACAAGAGTTGCGCCTTCTTGGATCTTTCATTTTCTTAATTTATTGGTTACAATCTTTATTGTTAGACTCTATCATCATTGGACATGGAAAAAATATTTATATTCTAGAATGTAAATTACCACTAAAGAGGACCTATAAAATTTAATGTTTATATTTGATTCAGATGTTCATTTGAAAACCATTTTTAAGTTGAAAACCAAATAACACATCTTAACCATTGGATAATTTCAATCCCTAAGATTGATGTGATATATCTCTCTGTCTCGCCGGAACTCTCTCTTGCTCTCCTCTTCGGACATTGTAACCACCACCATCTCCGATCGCAAACACCATCTCCGATCACCACCAAGGCGGAACCCGTACCGTATCACCACCATCACCGATCACCCTCATCATCGATCACCCCCACTATCTCCCCTTTATGAATACCTTGAAGGACGGAACCCGTACTGAATCACATTGTAATTATTGATTTGCCGTAGTAGATTGGACGGCGACGGTGACCGACGACAGTGGCGGCGGCGGGTAAGAACGGTGGCGGTGGCGCCGGGGAAGAACGATGGCGGTGGTTGTGGTAATCTTGATCGTTGATTTAGGTTGATCCAAGGGTTGAGCTTCATGCCTTGGTTTTTAACCTTTTTCATATTTTCAATAGATTTGATTGTGATGCAAAACACCAAATTCATTGTATGTTGACTAGTTTGGTACGAAAAATGCAGACAACCATACGTCCATATCCCACACTCCACGTGAGTAGAAATATAATTTATGACCTAATTTACATCATATGTATAAATATATATTCATATACAATGAATCAGACATAAGTTATAAGTTCTTTAATATCTTTGAACACAGGTCACCATGTGATTCATGTATGATTAAAACGACAATTTCAAGCATCGAATCTTTATTACATAAGAAAAGATGTTTGATACAATGACTGACAAACATCATTTACGCATTTCTTATTGTGTAAAGTGATCTTGAATCCTAGGATTAAGGTCAACTGTACGTCTTTAAGCCAACAAACATGTTGTTTCATATAAAAATGAGCTACATAGATTGAATGATACAAATATGACTTACGCCGGTTTCTCGATTCCTAGAATTTAGGAGGTCAATGGTCATATAAGAAACTTATCTAGATACCATGTATCAAATATAATCTTACAAAATCAGAAGGATGGTGGGTCTTCAAATGTTTATGTAATGGTAGTTTAATGATGCGGGGCATATGTGATATATATATATACATAGGTTTTGGTTAAAATAAAACAAGTATTAAAATAAAACAATATTTTTTTCTTAACTAAAAATCGTTGTGGATCATGAAAATCTTCGTGCATCAATGTATATACTTGTGCTCTATAAACCTTCGTGCATCGGTTTTATCGTGATCTAATGGTCAAGATCTTATCTTATTTGTTTTTACTTTAATACTTGTTTTACAATAAACAACCCATATAAATCAAATTGATGGTGTCTTAATTTTCAAAAAATTTAAACATTTTCTTATTTATCATATCATTTACTATCATTTAATATTTATATTAT
>JAOEHQ010046184.1:0-11739 GCA_025447715.1 Asclepias incarnata
AAAGACCAAAGCTTTAATAGAGTTAGCAAGATGGTTGCGTTGGGTCACGGGTCAAAAAATGGTCTAGATTGAAACAAATAATTCTATATTACCCGTACTTGTAGAACTGGGTTGGCTGTAACTATTTATATAATTTGACCCATTTGAGATAAAACATTACCCAAACCGCCCCATTCATAAGTAAACGGGTCAAAGTTTGTCGTGCCACATAGGAATTTGATTATGGGTGTTTTTAGATCTATAGATGCAGAATTCTGATGCAAAAGAGAGCCAAATGGAAGGTCCAACATAACCTGACGATTCTTTCGATTCTTTCTGATACAATTGTATTCGGAGCTCATACAACGTGCTTGGATGATCGGATCAATGAACTTAAATGGGGGAGAAGAAGAAAAGAGAAATGGGATCGAAGAAACATGTATGGGATGAATGGGAAGTGGAAAAGACAACACAAATAAAGGTTTATAATTTAAGAGGGTTGATAAATTTAAAGGCTTATTGCTCAACGCACACCTTAATCAACATTTATTGTTCTTTGATCTGTTTGTAATTTTTTTTCCCATCCAACCCTTATCTTTACCCTTTTTTCCCCCATTGATGTGAATATGATACATCCCATTATATTGCTTAGTAATGAATACAATAACTAAATAATGTTTATGTATTTTGTAGTTTCGTCATGCAAAAGACGTGTTTCGTGGCAACACGTGAGTAGAAATACTTTTATCTATATTTAACCGATGGGTTGGTTTGTATACCCACGCAACGGAAAGGTATCACCAGATTTAACCGTCACTTTTTTAAAAGTACCGCCGCATCGCGCGGGTACCCTGCTATTTATGATAAAATTGGCACCATAACTGATGTTATTGTGTCATTTATATCAATCCCATATCTTTACTATTTAATAAAGCAAACACCCATCCCCCTTTTTTTTCAACTTTTAAGCCTTTAAAACCCTCAAAATACCCACTTTTTCAAAAGCTTGCTTTTATAATTAACCTATATACCTAAAATACCCTTAATGAAATAATTTACAACATCTATCTATCAACTTTTAAAATAACTACACTACCTCCTTTTACATTAATTACCTTTATAATAATAACCAAACCGTTTTCGCTGTCAACGCCACCACCACCCATCACCACCATTACCACACCTCCGCCGCTACCACCATCACTGCTACCACAATCGCCGCTGCATCGCGTGGATTTTTATCTAGTTGTGTATAAATATCAATACACATTTTCATCTACCACAACACATTAACATCTAACTAAATAAAAAAAATTTGCCCCTGTTCTTCCATTCTAAAAAAATTGCCCCATCTTACGCCCTGTCATTTGTATCCGCCGCAATGCGCGGATACCATGCTAGTATAGTATGAATGAATATGAATATGAATTAAAAAAAGTCCTAATAGCTACAAAAAACTAACCGATGGACCTTCTCTGTCGTATGTACGTGCTTTTAAATAATCATCCACACGCTTAATAAATATAATTTAAATCCCCATTCCAAACAAATACTAATCAAAATTATGCATGCAATTGATTAAATGAATGATCACATGCTACGAAAATATTATAATACTAGAAATAATACATTAATACCCGCGCAATGCGCGGTGGTTGATGGTTGAAGTTAAAAGGTGATGGTGTTCGGCAATTGGCTTCGCTGACCGCCGGCTCTGAATTGTCCTAATTGTACACATGGCAGCTAGGTAGATTCCACATAAGGATGACCGATTCCACCTCATTCATTAGCCGGTACAGACCCATAAAAGGCGTTTTAGCCGGTTTTTGACCCCACAATAGAGATTTTTTTTAGTATGGTCCCAATAAAAGTTTTTTTGACAAGTTGGGGTACTTTTCAATCAATTAACCCTTAATTTAAATGTTGGAACCACGTTATTGTGACCGTCACTGATCGTTTATCATTCAGATATGATAATTGACAATAATTGAAATCCCTATGTCTAGTAAATATACGATGGACGTATTTACTATTAAAGAAACTAGCAGAGGAAGGATCATGGATGCTAAAATGCAAATGTATGGACCGCGCCTACAAAACGTAATAAACATCAAGGACCATTTTTGCAATTCATTCTACTATATAAATTTATCATGCATCTTCATTACCCACCCTCACACACACACACACACGCGTATCTAGCTATATCTCTATCCTGAAATGGTTATTAAAAGTGAAGATTTCTCCGTTAAGTTGATAAGGAGTGAAGTCGTGGCACCAAAACAACCATGGCATGATCACTGGCTACCTTTTACCAACCTAGACTTGCTGGTGCCACCTATGGATGTGGGTTCGTTCTTTTGTTACCAAAAATCCCATGAACCAATGGACGCCACCACCATGGTTGATGCCATCAAGACTTCTTTATCTCAAGCACTATCCTTGTTCTATCCGCTTGCCGGAGAGATTGTTTACAACACCGTTGGTGAGCCCGAGATTCATTGCAACAACAAGGGTATCGACTTTATCGAAGCTGTAGCTAACATCGAGCTCCGAGAACTTAACTTTTACAATCCTGATGAGAGCATTGAGGGGAAGCTCATACCCAAGAGGCACCATGGGGTGCTTGCTATTCAGGTTAACCAATTTAAATGTCCTAGTTTAAATTTTGGACTCTTTTTGTTTCAACTTTGACCGTAGATATATTTATTTGTGTTATATAATACTCCGTACTTGATGAAAATTATATTGATGAAAATTATATTGCTTCAAATACGTGGCTGCCAAATAAACCACGTATTTGAAGAAGTCAGGTGTTGTAGATGCCGTTCTTAACTTATTTGGCGAAAACCGGTGTTTAAAACACCGGCCTTATTAGTTTTACAAAACATTTTGGCCAAAATACTATAAACACCATATGTATTAAAAAAGTTACCATCCGTACAAATTTTTCTATAATATAAGGGGTCATGAAGCCGTGAAGGTCCATAAAATTCCTTTTAACTTTGTGGTATTAAGATGGTTCGGCGACTAATTAAGACGTACGTTATTGGTTTAAATTTCATTGAAGATAAATATATGAATAATAATGATGTGTTAGTGAAATATTTGTTTATAAAAAACAAACGAAAGTTATGATACTTTTCGAATGCAATTCAAAGATATTATGTATTGGTTCAGTTGTTAGTTTGGAAAAAAAATTTCCTAACAAATTAAACCAATTAGTGTTAACCAAAACACTTTTTTAATAAGTTATCAAGTCATGTCAATAAATTTTCTTACATGGAACAACAAATCGATCAGATAGTTGTTACACTTTTGCAATTAATAGTTTGGTTTATTTTCATCTATGTAATTATGCTTTTGACCATAAAATATTAGGTTACTATGTTAAAATGCGGTGGGGTGGTGATAGCAAGCATGTTTGATCACCGAGTAGCGGATGGTTATTCGGCCAACATGTTCATCTCATCCTGGGCTGATATGACTCGATCCCAACGACAACCAACTCTCTTGCCCTCTTTTCGACGTTCCATACTCAATGCTAGGGGCCCGACCACCTACTCAGCTTCAGTTACCAATGTGTTTGTTCCCGTATCTGATCTCCCATCGCTTACAATTGATCGTCAAAGTGAACTTGTTCTAGACCAAAACTCATTTACCAGTAGAATATACTACATGGAGGGTGACCAAATTACGAGACTGCAGTCATTGGCCAGCGAAAATGGATGCCGAAGATCTAAGCTTGAGTCCTTTACCTCCTTTTTATGGAAGATTAGTGCTTCGTTCCTAGAGGATTTGGGCTATCTTGAACATATGTGCTACATCGCGGTTGCAGTGGATGGAAGAAGAAGGTTATGTGATGGAGAAGGAGCCGAGAAAGAAAATCTATTGAATGCACATTTTGGTAATGTTTTATCCATCCCGTTTGGAGGGATCCAGTCGAAGGTAAACACTTAGAAGTTTATTTTTATTTTACACCGTAATGGTATAAATTCCGTCTATAGATCGTCCACAAACATTAAAAAAAACAGAATTAAAATATATTGTAATTATGTTGAGAATTGAATCAATAATGATGACAACAATCAAAGAACAATGATAATAGAAGATGCATGATAAAGAGAAGATGGAGGAGACAATGGCAGCAGAGAAACCGTATGTGTGTATTGATACCTATTACAACAAACTAGAAAGGTACCCGTGTAATGCGGCAGCGGCAGTGTGGTGGTGGCGGCGACTGGTGGTGGTGGTGGCAGCGGCAACGGTTGGTGGTGGTGGCGGCGTCGAGTGGTGTAAGTAATTGATATAAAGGTGGTGGTGGCAACGACAACTATTGGTGGTAGCGGCGGCGACAACGGTATGGTGATGGCGGCGACTGGTGGTGGTGGTGGCAGCGGCAACTGTTGGTGGTAGTGGCGTCGAGTAGTTTAAGTAATTGATATAAAGGTAATTGATGTAAAGGGATAGTGAAAATATTTTAGGAGATAAGAAACTAGTGGTATAAATTAATTCATTAATTACAAAAGGGTAAAATCGCATGTCTCATTTTTATAACTTTTTCAACATCGGGTATATAATCTTTATATAGTAGTAGAGATATGATATGATAATATAATATATATGAAAATTTAACATATGGTTTATACAAATAATTGTTATGTTATTTTGGTATATGATTATTAGTAAAATTATATATAAATATATTTAATTAATGGGTTATACATATACATATTTGCATGTTAGTTATTTTTCCATATTAATAATTTTAAACAAGATATAAAATTATGTATTTTGTTGTAACATCAAAACAGTACTATACAATACATATACATAATAATACCATAGCTATCAAATATCATTATTTGTGTTCACATGACTATTTTTTCACAATGAACTGCTTTTTAAGGTTGAAAAACATGTTTCCATGATAACGCACATATGTCCAAATCCTTATTTGTTTTTAAATTAAAAAAGACGATCACTGACCGAAAACAAATTAACACCACTTCTTTCCTTCTTTGCTATTTTTATAACTTGCTATATCAACATTGAGAAATTTAGCATAAACGCGTTTATAAATTATATGAATATGTAAACAAAATATGAGATATATACTCGTAATATTTATTAATTACTAGAGGAGAACCCGCACAAAGCAGCGGCGGCGAGTTGCGATGGCGGTATCGACGGCGGTGGCGGCGAGTAGTGTAAGTTATTAAGGTAAAGGTAATTGATGTAAAAGGGGGTAGTGTAGTTATTTTAAGAGTTGAGGGATAAAATTTTGTAAATTATTTCGTGAAAGGTATTTTTGTGACATCACTTAAAGAGGTGGGTGGAGTAGAATAAGTCAGGGATAATTTAGACATTTCCGTTGCTTGTACTTAAAACTGGAGGGGGGGGGGGGGGGGGTTGCTTTATATAGTATTATAGAATTATAGATAGTGATCGAATTGTGTTATACCATGTGTGCGGACACACATTTGAAAACAAATAGTTCAAATGTTTAATTAAAATTTGCATTAAGTCTCGTTTGAATTCGTAGTATGTAAGGATTTTTTACAATCAGGAAGTACAGAGTAATGGTGTGCACATTGTATGCGTTCTTTATCTTCTTTCCATGTTTAATTTGGACCTTTTTGTTTAGCATATCGTATCTGGTATTCTGGTTTACTTCAGAATAGTATAAGCCTTTTCTTGCAAGGTTTTGTTGTTTGTAAGTAAAGGTTTTAGAGAATGAATTTGGTGAAATATGCGCCAGATTATGACATTTTATCAATTTCCAAGGCCACGGATATGAGTTTCTTTAGGTAATATCTGAGCTACAAACGGATGGGGAAAAAAAGAGTTTATTTGGACACGCTATGTGTCTTTTATCTTCGTTTCATGTTTAATTTGGGCTTATTAAGTTGGTTTGATAACTTTGGGCAATGTATATAAATATATAATATCATTGTAGCTTATATGTCCACCTCATGTTGATGTTGGTGTTATGTGTTTCTGCAGATTTTGAAGAACTTTTTGGTGTGGGTTAAGGAGGATTTGGGTCCTTGGGGTCCGATCGTTCTGTAAGTTACTTTTTCTTTTCGATGCATTTTACTATTTAGACATTCTTTTGCATGGGGTTTGCTGAAGCAAACAATTATGTCTTATATTATCTTTTGCTCTTAAATTTGTAGTGCCATTGCATATATCCCTCTTACGGTGTTTGTGGTTCCTGCTTCTGTGCTTACGGTGAGAACTGCACTTATTTCTGTTTTCGATTCATTTTTATACATGAAGTAAACAGATTTCGATTCTGTAAAAAAAATGTCTATGCTTGAGAGAAACTATGAAAGTAATGAGTGAATATGCGTAATGGCATACTGGAAAAATTCTAAACCCTTTGACTTTTTTTTTTTCTGAACTACTACTAGATTTAGTAACTTATGAATGAGTCCACGATAGACTGGGGATTCTATGTTCGAATTGCACCTTTGGGTACTCCCCTTGGCTTACCAGGGGGTTGTGTCAATAAATGGTGGAAATCTCCTTTTCTCCTCTTGTGTTTGGTTTTTTTGGATCTTTGTGAAAAAGCATACATGGAACACCATCTTTTTCCCTCTTGATAAAGAGCTCTTTTGTAAATAGCATGTTGGGGGGCACAAATACATAAATTACAAGTAAGTGCTCATGTAAGTTAGGTAGTGTTGGCCAAAGTACATAATTAAATGTTTATTTATTAAAATGAACTTCAAATAGGATCATATGACAAATCTCTTTTGAAATGAGTAGTGTGTTTAAAGTTATAGGTATGTTGTTATCCTGTAGCGCTGTGTTAGGAAAAACTGCAACGATCAAGGAGGCGTATCACCAAGGAAAACACTGATAGTTTTTGCCTGAACGTCATTTTTTACTGCTACATGTAAACCAATGTTGGATGCCCCCTTATAGCCACACATGTAGTCTTAATGCAGTCTATATGCAAGTAGAATAACATTTTCAGATTGAGGCAAGTTCTGAGTAGTTCACCTTAAATGTTAAGGATGGTTAAGAATATACTTTATAGTGAATGACTTGTCCACTTTATATAATGACCATATATTGCTATATTTATATTATTCATTTTGCATTCGTAAATATTACACCGACTTGCATGGGTAGTGTTAGAATATATCAGAGTCCAGTCTAGGATGTATGATGGGCCCACAGGGTTCTAGTGACTAGGGTTATATGTGTATATATATATATATATATAGATGTACATGTATCATTGTAAACACCACATATATTACAATTCTCTTTTAATCTTAATGTGGTTTGAGCCAGGTTATGGTTAACATATAAAGTGGACTCATTGTCTTCATAGTTATAAATGTGTTCTTATGTGTTTCGTTTTCACATATGTTTCAGCTTGGAGGGGGTTATCTATTTGGACTGCCAGTAGGATTTGTTGCTGATTCAATCGGAGCGACCCTTGGTGCGACGGCTGCTTTCCTTGTTGGCAAAACGGTAAGCTCTTTGAATAGATGAACCCATAAACTTGAGCTGGCTCAAGCTCGATTACTTGATAAAAGCTCAACCCTTTTGCAGCTCTGTTTCCAATTTCTTATTCTTAAGCTCATTTGTAATTGACAACTATATAATTTGCTCGTCTTGTAAGCACTCTGCAAAATGGCCTCCTATTACTTATTTCATCTTGTAATCTGATCTTTAAATGCAGATAGGAAGGTCTTATGTCATTTCTAAGCTAAAGAAATATCCCAAGTTCCAGGCCATAGCTATTGCAATACAGAGATCCGGGTTCAAGGTATGATAGATCTGAATGTTAAGCTGGCATAAAAACTGACCATAACCCGACCCCCCCTTTTCTCCCCCCCCCTCCCCCCCGGCAAACTATCATTTGTTCTGTGAATAACATTGTCTATTCATTGTCAAATAGATAAACACTGGAGCTTTTCATCTTGCAAACATATTTGATAGGTTCAATACAGTTTGCTGCAGGATTCTCCGTTTTGGTTGTAAATGTCTTGTTTATTACTATAACCTGCACTCTTGTACCAGAGTTCCATCACTGAATGCTAAATATTAAACCATGTTTGACTTATAAGACATCTATTAATTCCTCTTATATTACTCAAAAGTTATTGTCTTGGTTCATATATATGTTGTAGGTTATGAGATAGAATTTTGCATATTTATCGTATTTGAAAGCATTTCTTACACGGGGATTGGCTATTGTTGTTTCCTTCTATTAAGATATCTACTGACTTTTTTCTCCGTTTGTTTCACAGATTGTTTTGCTGCTCCGCTTTGTTCCCTTGCTTCCGTTTAATGTCTTGAATTACCTGTTGTCTGTTACTCCTGTTCCCTTGTGGGAGTATATGTTGGCCACTTGGTTGGGGATGATGGTATGCTTCTTTATATTCTTCTGTCATGGTTCCTGTTAGTTTGTGATTTAACATGGTGAAAAAATTGTAGATATAATGTAAATAGACCGTTTTCAATGTATTTTCAACTTTTCATGTTTATGACTTTCTTTTTTGCTCTTAGTTTGTGATTTAACCTGGTGAAAAATTTGTAGATATAATGCAGATGAACCGTTTTCGATGTATCATTTATTTTCAACTTTTCACGTTTATGACTTCTTTTTTTTTTCTGTTAGTTTGTGATTTCACATGGTGAAAAAATTGTAGATATAATGTAGATGGACCGTTTTTGATGTATAATTTATTTTCAACTTTTTACGTTTGTGACTTTCTTTTTTGCTGCTTGCAGCCAATTACATTTGTGTTTGTGTATATTGGAACAACTCTCAAGGACCTATCTGATGTTACACATGGATGGCACGAGATATCAAAAACTCGTTTGGTAAGTTTAATACCGTCTAATCGTCTATTGGTTAGTCTATATTTATCATGTGATATGTTTCCCACTGATCAAACTCTTTTTGTAAATGCAGATAGTTATGGCTTTTGGGCTTATGGTATCAGGTAAATTTTAATCACATGTATTTACTAGAGGTGGCAATTTTGACTGATTTACTCGTGATTGGATTGATTTGGGTTAATCTGTAACTGGTAATATAAGAAAAGCTAGCTTAAGAAGAAACGGGTCCATTGGGTCAAATGGTAAAAATAAATATGTGTCTTTAATGTTCAAATCTTTTTTAATCATTTTATTCAAAAATTTAGATTATTTTGAAATAATGTATTCTCGTAATCATATTAGATACAATGGTTCATAAAAAATTTAAAGTTTGGACAGAAAGCATTTCAAGTCAACCCAACCCAGCCCTTTTTGACCCATAAAGATAGTCAGCCGTTATTACCATATATTGAATTTGCCCGATCTGGCCCATTTTGCCACCTGATATGTCTACATTTAATGTGCCCCCATCTCCCCTCGCCTGTCAAGAATACTGATGATATCCTTTGTCTTTGTTGGTTGATGTGATAATAGTGATCTTGATCGCTTACATCATTAGAGTTGCAAAAGCTTCTCTGGAAAAAGCATTGGCCGAGAATGGTGAGATAGATGGCCTAGACTTGGAGTCACCTGGGCTGCCTATTTCTACAGATTCAGCACTCAGTCTTCATAGACCTCTGATAGCTAGAGTGGACACAACGCCAGATGATCTTGTTTAAATCACTGCGTTTCTCATGTAAATTCTTCCCCAACCTATAATAAGGTAGGATAGGAAAGTTGCCAAAACACGAGCATTCATGCACACACTATACGGAGAAAAAGAATGACCTCCCTTATTATAAACAAGAAATTGACAGAAACGAAAGAGCTCCTTTCTTTTGTTATTTCCCTCCTAACGTGTTTTAGATTAGTAGCTGACCAGTTTTTTTCTTTGGATCGGCGATGGGGACTCGGGTTCAAAACTAATGTGTGATGATGATAGTATGCTAGTACACCCAATTTGTTTTGTACTCTATAAACGAAGAATATCTATGTAATTTATGACCAGTATTCGTCTTCATAGGTAATTAATCATTTCCATTTCATCATTTCTATTGATCGTATACTTTTAACGGGCCTGAAAGAATGGTCTTATGTAATCGTTTTATTGTTTGTTGAAAGTTGAAAATGGTAAACACATGGGTGGTGGCCTAGTGGTAAAGGTTTGGTCTGTAAAAATGAAAATACCTAGAGGTCCTTAGTTCGAATCCTAGGAGCAAAAAATATACCCCTTGTGGCCACGGAGGTTTACCAGCAAC
Source organism: Asclepias incarnata (assembly GCA_025447715.1). Lineage (NCBI taxonomy): Eukaryota > Viridiplantae > Streptophyta > Magnoliopsida > Gentianales > Apocynaceae > Asclepias > Asclepias incarnata. The sequence continues at coordinate 10,185 of JAOEHQ010046184.1, forward strand.
GATTCCGGGCTATGGTCGTCTTGGGATTAGTCGGTTCGCAAAGCGGGCCGGAGGTTAAAAAAAAAGAAGTTTATAAATGGTGTTAAATAACGATAACAAGACTAGAGGGACAAGTTGTGATAACTAAATGGCCAAGGTATGTAGCTCAAATCCAGGAGTCTCATTTTGCGCAAATAAAAAAGTTCACTTTTATCCGTCCCTTTTTAGAAGTTTTTATGCAAAATGCCCGATTGACACAGGCCCTCAACTGTTGAAGCTTCCAAGTGATTACCTCGATAGTTGTCCCCTAGCTCACTCCGCCCCTGCTGCTTCTACACCTTGATCAACCATCCCATCTTATAGCGGCGAAGATCGAATCTAATAAAATGGGATTTCTCATTCCTATTTCTCACTTGATAACTCTTGGTTATATTTCAGCAAGTTCAAAGTCATATTTCATCGAGTTTTACCATGTAATTTCACTGATTGAGTTTTGTATCTTTAGAGTTGGGTAGAGGTTAGTTACAAGTGTTCAAGGTATTTAGTTTAGTTACAAGTGTTCAAGGTTTGTTAAATACTTAAATTCACAGATCAAGTTGAACAAAAGTTGGTGATTTCATTTACGTGTTATATGAAGTTGGTTTTTTTTTTTCTTCTTACTTTCTTTATTAGTACCACGACGGTGTATGGGGAGGTTGAGATGTCGTAAACAGCCTTACCCCTACCTAAAGTAGAAGATGCTGCTTCCAGGTTCTATCTAGGATAGAAAATGACCTCCGGTTTTGCAAGACATGAGAATCAGGGCCGTCTCCGAGAATGTAAAAAAATTTCAAGGCCTGGTTCAAAAATAGAAAATGGCCCCCAAAAATATAAAGACGCAATGTTACGACAATAAATGTTTTTAATATTCAAACAAAATATGACAAAATAATAATATAAAATCATAAATAAAACATTATATTAATAATAAAAAAATAACTTTAAAATTACATGAAAACTTTCATCTTAATCTTAATCTTATCTTAATCTTAATCTTAATCTTTATCTTTATATATACTAAAAGACAACTGACCTAACCACTTATTGACCAATCAAAAGCCTTAATTTCATCAAATAAAAGTTTGCTTATGTCATAATTAATTATATCAATTGAAATCTTATTAAATATCTAAATAAAATTATAAGTTATAAACTATATTACTCAATAATCAAATTCTTACGTAATATCTATCTAATATACTCATAATATCTAATATCTAATATTATATTCCTATAAAATAGACCAATATTTTTTCTAATAGCATATATTTCAAATTTAGTCCAATAATTTATCTAATAGCATATATTTCGTATAATAATGAAAAAAGTTATGCATTTATGTGAAGATCTAATCTATTTTAAGTTTTTGAATCCGCTAGAAATTTAGTTTAATGAAACGCTCATCTAGAATTAACTTTAGATTTGTTTTATAGATAATACTTCGAAGAGTTAATTAAAATTAGTATATATCTTTTAATTATAATAAAACTATTATTATAATCAAATTATTTCAAAGATAAAAAATAATAATCAAAAT
>JAOEHQ010046185.1:0-11738 GCA_025447715.1 Asclepias incarnata
GGGGGGGGGGGGGGGGGGTACCCAGAGATCGGGGTTCAAAACATGATTAGATCTTGTGGGGTATGTAAAAATTTGATACCCTCGACGAAAAAAAGTTTTATTTTCTCATTAAGTATAACATAATACGCTAATTCGTAAGGCAATATTCAAATTAGGATAAATAATCAAAGTGTGTCGTCAAGATAACAATCTAACATACACTATTAGCAATTAAAGGTCACGGTCAGGATAAAGAACGATATTTAGTGGATATTAAGTTCGAGACAAATCAAAATAAAATGGGTCGACATTAATTTTAAAACAGATGGAATAACAACGAAAACAAACAATATTTTTATTTTGTTTACTCTTCTTTATTATTTCATCTTTTTCATTACTAACCTGGATTTATTTCTAAGCTTCATATATAAATTTTAACTTTTATCTTCTTTTCACATATGACCCTTATTTATAAGTTTATTCATATTCATATTTTATCTTTTATTTTGCAAATCACTAATATTCTCACATGAACAACAATGAACATTAAACTCCATTTTCTTATCCTTTTCCAATGACTTTGTGTTTTTTTTTTCTATGCCAGCTAGCATGTAACACGAAAATTATAAACTTCATTACCATTGTATGCATGCTAGAAAAAAAAAGCTCTTGTCTTTTTGAAAGAAAAATCAGAAATCGATCTCTAATATCAATAAATTTAAAAATATTTAAGATAGAGTAGAAATAGAAGTAAAAATTGTATAACATTTTGTCATTAAATATAATAATAATAATTTGTATAATAATAAAATAATGAGGTATGAGCTGAAAATAGAAGTAGGCCCATATACGATTTCCAGCCCAACACGCAATCCTACACACGTCTTGACCTCTAACGTACCTTAAGCTATAGGTATTTTATCGTTTTAATGGCTTTTACGCTCTTACTTAACGTGTGAGACTTTCATACTTCCTCATCAACACATATATACACCATATATAATATCTATATATCTATATCTCCATAATCCTTCAATACCCTTTTCAATTCCAAAAATATTTTCATCATAATTCGATCAAGTTACAATCATCAGGTGAAAGTTAATATTTATTCGATTTTTTAATCTGGGTTTGGTATGTTTTTAGAACTAGTTTATTGGGTTTTGATCAAAATTTAATCTTGATTCAAATGGTCTATATTCATACTTCAAGTAGTCCAGGCCATCATCACATGAACATGACTAATAAAGTATCCAAGAAAACACCTATATTAGATTGTGAACAATCTCCATCAGCTTTGATAGATTTGATCATACTAATCGCGGTTATCGGTTCTTGTGGATTTTTATTGTACCCTTATGTAAGGATTATATTATCCGAAACACTTGGAATAGTTAATACAATCATGTATATGGTTCATCAACAAGTTTTAAGTGATCCAATGATTTATGGGTGTTTAGCAGTCACCATTTTGGGTACATTAATGGTTGTGTTAGGCATAATATTATGTACAAGTAATAAATGTGGGCAACCAGGTTGTCGTGGGCTGAAAAAAGAGGTCGAATTCGATATCCAGATTGAAACAGAAGAATGTATCAAGAATTCAGATTCTATAGATAAGGGATTGAAGAAGGGATTGTTTGAATTTCCAAAAGATTACCATAAGGAACTAGAGACGGAATTAAAGAAGATGGCACCTCCTAACGGACGAGTGGTTCTTGTTTTTCGGGCTAAGTGTGGGTGTCCGGTTGTTCGAGTTGAGGCTTCTGGTCCTAAGAAGAATAACAGAAAGATGAAGAAGTGATGATAAATATTTGGTTAATTAGATACAAATTAGTGGTTAAGGAATAAGGTGCAAGAGTTGATAGTTAGTCACTCATTTTTTCTTAATATATGTTTAACAATTTTGGTATATACTTCTACTCTTTAAGCTGCATAAAGTTCATTCTTGCTTTGAATCCAATTTATTTTTTCTGTTCATCCCATCAAAAAGTATGTTTTTTTTTATCTGTTCATCTTTCAACTAAGCGATCAAACCAATTAACAAACTGTACCAGGTACGATTATTATGTTACAAACACTCGTTCCCAAGGGAAAAACAAAACTGACATATCCGGGTTGGGGGCAGTCCTGTGACTAGATTTGGTATCCATGACAATATTAGGCCATCTGCGGCCGATTATCTGAAACCAAGCTCAACTCTACCCAAAAGACGATATTAATTACTTCGTATGTAATATTAACAAATATCTTATTAAGCACGATGGTCTGGTAAATTTGTCGTAAACATGTTATAATTACGCTTAAACATGCATGTTGATGTGTTAAATATGTAATACAATTTTAAACTGATGAATGGGTCAGCACGTACGGTGTCTCTGTACCTCAATCCAAACATAACCAGTTTATAAAAATCTAAAACGAGTCAACCCCTTTAATATACCTTAATCTATGTATAAAATCATTGATAATCAGAATTTTGATTAATGTCTTATTCGATTGTTCACAAATTAATTCCTGATTATTCTAAACACACAACATTGCTTTAACATAACTATCATAAACATTACCAGCCTAATTAATTATCATAAAAGAATTTTATAAACACAATGCAAATAGTATAACAAAACTTCTAACCAACAAATAAGGACCTTAATAGACCAATCAAGCCTAACTATCAACAATTTAGTTAAAGAAAAATAAATTAAACAATCAATTACTTAACCTAATTTTTTTTAACGACTACTAATTCTAGTCTCAGACCTAAACTATCCCAATTAATTCCTAAATGCACCAATGTCAAGGATTGAATACTGAACTTTTCCTCGAACGTTAAAAGCCTAATCATCTATCCCATCTTGATTCAACTCTTGATGACTATCCATATCTTCACTTGCCAACCCATTCTCCAAACCTGGCCCACTAACTCGAGCCCGACTAGTAAAAAACGTCAATTGCCATGGAAAACCAGCTTCATCTCTCTCTCCCTTCTCTTCTTCATCAACGGGCATCTCAAATCTACAAACCGGACACGTCCCACGAATTCCTAACCACTTGTTTACACAATCAGCATGAAACTTATGTTTGCATGGCATCTCTTTGGCTAATTCTCCTGTTTCACAGTACTCCATCATGCAAATAGCACATTCTTCTTCTTGGGTCACTTTTACGGTCTGTAACGACTCGATGGACGACTTTGAAGCAGGTAAGGGGCCTTCTTTAACTTGTGGAAAGTTAGGAAAAACGGTGAGGATTGCAAGTGTGTGTGGTGGTTGTTCTTGTTGGTGGTGGTGGTGATCAAAGATTGGTGTGATAATGTTGAGAATGAATAGATTGCCATCTTGTGATGGAGATGATGACATGATCGATGATTTCTTGGATTGATATTTTGTTTAAGGTTTGGATCGAAGTGAATATGATGATTTGATATGTATGTCAGAGGATGAGTTCTGCCGAACAAGAAACAAAAACGAAGATTTATATACGGAGACACGGAGTAATAAGGATGGTTTGGAACGTTCTGGAATTTGAAAGTCGGCTATGTTTTTTATTTTTTTTTTGTCATTGCTTACGTTATAACTTATAAGTTTGTAGGATAAATAAATATTCATATTTATAGAACGTTCTAATTTGGAAAAGAAATGATATTTAAGAAACATATTATTATCATATGATCATATTATTATAATATCAAATATAGAATGGATATTCACTTTCATATTAGAGTTTATCTTCTTTCTAGAATGTTCTATGTATAGCCTATAAATATAAGGCATCCCTTATTAATGAAATTACCTCTCCTTCTCTCTCAATTCTTCTTCTCTTTATGCTCCATATTATAATACTATATGTGATGAATTTTTTTTATTTTTTTTTAAATTATTTGTCTTATTTTAGTACTTGACTAAAATGTCTTTTTTTTTTATAACTATTGTGTAACTAGGAATTGAAAAAGAAGGATAAAATCTTGTCAACCAAGATATAACATGACATATTTTAGCTTGAGATGATGATTTGACACAACTATACTTAAAACACGTGTCAATTTTTAACCATTGTGTAACCTTGAATCGGGAAAGAAGGACAAAATTTTAAGAAATCGAAGAATATAAGAGAGGCACTTAGGGTTTCTTGAGAGAATTTTTAGTAAGCATAAATCTGATTATGGAGATTTGTTAAGAAAAAAGTTTACATTTTGCTTCCTAAAATTTATTAAATGTACATATGGAATCCCCGATATGTGAGAGGTGCAATAACTAAGATTGCGTAATGTTGCAGTATGGATGATATCCCCTTAAATAATTTACAACATTTAACATAACTACACTACCATTTTACATCAATTACCTTTATAACAATAACGTGGCCAGAACCCCATCACCACGGTCGCTGCCACCACCACATGGCCGTCGCCACCACACGACCGTCGCTACCACCATCGCCGCCGCATCGTGCGGACATCCGTCAATTTAATAAAACTTTGAATAATCATGGCAAGCTTGAATCATCAAGCCACCGGCTGGGATTAATACGTACCACACAACAAGAACTACTTTACTTTAAGGTAACACAGATTTTATTTTCCCATCTAAAGAGAAAAGATCCCGTGCTTCTCATCCACCGTTACTATACATACATACCCACAAAACCTAACCTTTTTTATTTTAATTGCCACCTCAGCAATCGCCGGCAATGAATCTCACCTGACCACTTAGATCACTGCCGTACGTTCCAAGGTATATAATTTATCTTCTTATCTATGAATTTAACTGTTTTTTTGTTTTAAGGCTTTCTCTTTTTAATGTACTTTTATCTGTTTTTTGTTTTAAGGTTATCTTTTTTAATGTACTTTTATCATATGTAGTGTTTTAATCAACTGTACTCTGTGTTCTGTTTTAAGACATTTTTGTATCTGCTTACATTTTAAATTTTAAATATAACATTTGTATATAAATAAAGATATAGAGTGTTTTTATACTTAAAAGTATACAAAGTTATTATTATTTTTTTTAAAATGGGTTGTTTACAAAATGGACTCAAATGGGACAACAACTCAACAAGCCAATGTAGTAATAAAGAGTAACATGATTAAACCGGACAAATGAAAACGTAAGTTGTTATTGGTTCGGAAAGTTAAATTATTTCGTTCGGAAACTTAAGTCATATTTTTTTGCATTTTGCAGAGATAATTTCGACCGGTTGTTAGCTTTTCAAGGATTTTTGGTTAACACAATGGTATGTTTCCTAGTAGTTTTTGTTTCTTAAATTATTATATGATTCTTTTGTTGCAATGTGTATGCAATTTAAGATGTTTGAATGAAATGGTGACGATTTGTGTGTATTTAGTGATACTTATAGCAAAAAGGTAGCCGGACGTAACAGTTTTATGTTTTACACAATTGTACACTGTTTTGTTTTTGTTTTGTTGTGTATAGTTACATTTTGTTATGTACATATTACATCAATACATCTCATTTGCGGTTTACTACATTAAAGCTGGATAGCATGGTTACAGCTTGCAGTATGCAGCGGAGATTTAGTAACAGTTTTATGCATAAATATACCTAAGGGTCATATAGGTTATACATAAATTTAACATTTTTATATAAAATTTATCATTTTCAGAAGCTGGTTTTTTTGGTTAGAAGATGACTCAAATGAGACAAAGGAAAACGAGATACAGCAAAAAAGCATGTTCGCTTGTTCATGCTAAAAAACCTTTCATTATATTGGTTCCTAGAGTTACATTCAAAAGTTTGTTTGTTTTGCAGTTCATTATCTTTTTTGCACTATATGCAAGATGACGTCTGCCTTTTCTTATCTTTCCGAGGATTATTAGTTAACACGATGGTATGTGTTTTTAATGTATGCATTTTATATATCCAATTGCTGTGAAATGATAACAGTATGAAACTAGGTCAAAATAATAATCTTTAATGTTAAATTTTGCATGAATGTATGTATGTTGTTGTCAAGGTGTGCTTGTATTTCTTGTTTTCTACAGGCTGCAGTATGTATCCCAGATTTAGTAATAGTTGATTGAACGTATTGTGAAATATTTGGTGATACGTAGTCATAATTTGTAGTTACATTAAAATAAGCTTTTTTTTTTTCTTGTGATTATTTCTTGACAGTCTTTCCATGACAAGGGATTTTGGATGGGGAAAGGGAATGATCATATAACCGAGGGGGATTCCCTATTTAGTAACTCATCCAGAGTAGAATCAAAACGACCCCACCAATGGTTTGCCGATGCAACTGAAGCTGAGTTATTCCCTAACAAAAGACCAGCCTTGGAATCTCCAAATGGCAAATCAACTTCTGGAGTTCCGTCATCTCATTTATCTTGGGACAGTGTTTCTGCTCTCCAGTCTTCCGCAAATCAGTTTATTGAACGCCTGTTGGGATCTCCTGTTCGGATCGATAATGGACACGTGAATAAAAAGATAGGCGATGATCAAATTGGTAATGGGTCTTCAGTTGGTTTATCCATGTCTTATACTATAGAAGACCCTGATACGTGTGTGAACTATGGAGGGATTCGGAAAGTTAAAGTTAATCAGGTTAAAGAGACTGATAGTAGTGTGAGTGCATTAAATGAGACCAATTTCATGGCAATGGGGCCTAACTATGGCAATGAAGATGGAAATGTAACTTTAATGGGTCATTCTTATAGTGGATTTGACCCTACACATAGGCCAGCAGGTTCTACCGAGGGTAAAGACGATGAAAATTCCATATCAATTGCCAATGCCATATCTTTTGATGGTTTTCAGGATGAACCTGAGATCGACCCATTAGCAAGGCCAGTTAACGGTTATTACGTGAAACCCATGAACAACTTATCATTCGATCAATCTACAGTATTGCAGTCTTCTGGGATTAAGGAGTTGGATGCATCCAATGCAGTTGTGGTTAGAAATGCACCTCTGGGGGTCAAATCAAAGAGTAAGTCGGAACCAAAACCAGCTAAAAAGGAAGCCCCTAATAGTTTCCCTTCAAATGTTAGAAGTTTGATGGCTACTGGTATACTTGATGGCGTCTCTGTCAAATATGTTTCAACTTCAAGGCAGGTAAACATCTTTGCATAGTAACGGTTTCTTTTGCATTATATTTATACATTATGTTCCAAATGACTCATTCTTACAAACGGTATGGTATGGCTGTAACAAAAAGTCTAAGTATGGTGATTATAAAAGTGAGAGTAAAATCATTCATTGTTCTTTTTCCTCTGTTTTCTTTATAATCTGTTGTTTTTTGTTATATTATGAACTTTTTGTGCATAAATAGGAGCTTGGAGGAATTATAAAAGGTTCTGGCTACTTGTGTGGCTGTCAATCATGTAATCACTCTAAGGTAAGCCTTTTCTTGCATCTTGTGTGATTCAACACATCGTTAGTGTCTATAGATTTTGCACATATAGCTTTGGGATCATGAAAACTGTTTCATATTTACAATCTAATGTTACGCGAACCCAAGAAGAACACGTTAATTATAGGGGTCTTCTTTGATATATGTATTACAATTTAGGAATAGCTTGTGTAAAATTACTTTTACATTGACTATCATAATGGTAACTTCTACCCATTTACTTATAAACGAGTCAATTTGGGTTGTGTCTTATCTTCAACTTTTCAAACGGGTTAAACTAATAAGTAACGTGTTGGACGTCTCAAACGAGTTAACCTTTTACCCAAAAAGAGTCATTCAATGAGTATCCAAAATTCCAAATGTAAAGATATCTCCAACGCTCTATTAAAAATGTGATTATATTAAGCTCATTATTGACATGTAATATTCAGAAAAATTGGTAAAAAATGTGTTTGTCAGTTCGACCTAGACCTAACCCATTTCGACCTGCAGTTGTAAATTACCACTTTAGTTTGTTACAAAACCCACCCGACTTGCCCATTCTGCCACCTCTCCTGACTATGAACATAGTTATATTAATAAAACTGATTTGTTTTTGGACAGTCACTAAATGCTTACGAGTTTGAGCGTCATGCTGGTTGCAAAACAAAGCACCCAAATAATCACATATACTTCGAGAGCGGGAAGACAATATATCAAATAGTGCAAGAGTTGAGGAACACCTCTGAGAATTTATTATTCGAGGCAATTCAGACTGTAACTGGTTCTCCAATTAATCAGAAAGCATTCCGCAGTTGGAAAGGTAAACTCCCAGTAGATTATCATTGATACTCATCTCTTTTGTATAAGGATTTGCAAGTTGCTGTTTCTTATGTTTCGTTTTCGTTGTTCAGCATCTTTCGAAGCAGCTACTCGTGAACTTCAACGGATTTACGGGAAGGATGAACTGAATATATAGCAACGATAGGTTTCAGTTAAGTGTAAGATGCAGTGGTCTTTTCGGTGTGCTTAATGCTTTGCTAAAGAAAGATTGCCAATTATCGGGGTGAACTTTGAAAACTAAATGTACATGATTGTGTATAGGATTGTGATAGGATCTGATATTGGAATACTAAACCTTCATATAAAGACTGTTGATTGAGGGAGAATGTTAAAGATGTTGCAACTTACTAATATTGGTTATTAGAAATCTAACATACCAAGATTTCATACCATATCCAAAACCTTGGATGTGTTGTTGCCAACTAATTATTGCGATTCGGGATCATAATAATCGGTTTGAGTTATCAAATTCTAATGTGATCAATAAGATATTTAAGCAGCTGGTAAAAATATGTTGATACAATGTTAATTTACAGAATTTGGATCTCGAAGCAAACGTTTGTCGTCAGCCATTCCTTTATGTCCAAAAAGTAGTTAACGTGAAGAACCCCACTTTTATATGAAGGATCAATCACCCACATATCAGATTTTTCCTGATTGTTTCAAGAGAAAATCCGTTTTGGGAGGTGTTTGGGTGAATGTCCATAGATGCAAGACAAGTGGGGCAGCAACGACCTTATGGGAATGTGAGGATCCTGAGCCGACCATGACCATGACCTGATGTACCAGCCGAGAAGCAGACCACACCATTGGAACCAATTAACCCACTTGGTTACAGTTCAGTCCTTTTATTTTTCTGGAATGAAATGCAACGGAGTAGAATGAAAAGCAAGAAACTCCATGATTATTGAAACAATTACCATCTTCAAATTTCCTTACAGGTTTACTTTGAATTGCTATTAGACAGAGAAAAAGAAATACAAATACCAAACGGAAAATGTCCTCTTATCCCGAATTAAAATAGATGTGAAACAAAGAAAGAAAAACCCTATGATGTTTCACATAACACAAAGTTTGAAAAGAATGGCGCTGATAAGTCGAGGAACCCCATCATCATACCGTCTATGTTTCACTTGGTATTTTTCCACCCAGGCTGTGTTTGTGTATCACGAGCCAACCACATGCAGAGCGGCACCTCTGAAGCATTCCGTGTTTGTTTAACCGCAACAAGCTGATTTCTGTGCTCCTTGACCATTTGCACCTCCATCTGGTTGATTAATCTTGATCGTGGATGGCTGTGATTAATATGACCAACTCGTCAATACAAAACATAATATCTGAAATAAGATCCTTACTAAATATAAGTGCAACATTCTCCATTATTTCAAAGCTATTATTCAATCTTATGTAATATGTACTGAATTACTGATAATCCTCACATACTGAACATTTTTTTTGACAGTCACACATACACACCCCCATGTTGGCAGCGTGTTCCAGAATCCAGACTAGTAGCGATTAAGTCATACGCAGGACTGCAGGAGTAACAATCACTAAGATTCCTATTATCTTTGTTCTTGTTGAGGGTGTTTTAGCCTTTTAGGTGATCGAGTAATAATTACAGCATTTTGCATATATCATTTTTGGAGATTATTGCATATTATACATACATATGTTTACAGACATGCGAAAAGGCAAATATAAACTATCGAATGATTTCAAACAAAATTTTGTAAACATCCACCAACATTATTGAATAAACCTTTCAGTTTTTCTTGTGCATGTAATGATTAACAGAAGCAAATTTTATAAAGTACCTCAGCCTTGGAGTCGGTGTCTGCAAGCCTTTGCTTGATATCTGTTGCTATTGAAAAGAAAACTTGCTCCACATTTAGGTTTGTTTTTGCACTCTGTACAAACACAGGTTATATTCATCATTAAATTATCTAAGCATAACACATGTTGGAGTAAGTATGAAGCCAGACCCACTCTGAACGACTACATGATTATAGTGGGTTGGTTGAACAACTACATGATCAATAGTGGGTTAGTTCAACAACTGCATTATCGATTATAATGTATATTTCTCATCTCAATCTCTATATAAGAGATTCACATGTATTCGTAAAACTACACCATTCAAAACACCAAGAATAATACACTCCTAGTTACCCGGTGGACGTAGGTCAGACCCAGACCGAACCACGTTAAATCTCTCGTGTTCTATTTCCTTTTAGTACTTGTTAACTTGTGTGTGTTCGTGTTAAATTCCAACAACACACTCACCAGGAACTACACTATCTTGAAAAGCTAATTTGTAGAGGTGGCAAATTCCGAACCATTTACATATAAATAAGTTGATAAAGGTTATGGTGTATCACTACCAGGCCAACGGGTATAGCAGAATAAAAAATAGCTTTACAATATGAGTTGTACGATTCACACCGGTTAGGATTCGCCCAAAGTGTGACATAAAGCCTAAAACCTCCTAAATCATTTTATAAATAAAACTAGGTTATTAATGAAATAATCTAGTTATGTAATCATATCGAACACTATCTACAAAAAGAGTTGTGGATAAAAAAAAATGTTTCGTGACAACCTGGCCTGTTTTGACAGGACAGATAGTCAAGAGGACAGATAGTCAACTATGTCGACCGATTACCCAACCCACCTATTTTTGCCACCTCCAGTAATTTGTGATAAAAAAAGAGAAACATGTAACTGATTTACTTACAGTTTCGAAAAACTTAATGCCATACTCATCAGCTAGTGCTTGGCCTTTTGCGGTAGGCACAGCCTACAAAATATTGTGACAGTATCAGAACCTTCAAATTCCTTGTGGCCCATATCTGTGGGGACTTTAATTAAAGTAAACTAAAAGCATAAATATTAAACATCACTATGAATGATGCATCAAGCATCAGGTTCAAAAAGCATAGCATACCCTCTTGCTCTCATCCATATCAGCCTTATTTCCAACAAGGATCTTGTTGACATTGTCAGAGGCGTGTTGTTCGATGTTGCGAATCCAGTTTCTAATGTCTGACAACAAAAAGCAATATGACAAACGATAATCAATTACCCAATCAAGGATAAGATGGAAAAAGGGGAATAATAAGCTAATATTAGTGGAACAAGGAAGAAAATCTCACTGTTGAATGATGATTCATCAGTAACATCGTACACCAACAAAATTCCCATAGCTCCCCTATAGTAAGCTGGAGTTTTGAAAAGTAAAAGTATTATGTAAATCAGGCTAATCTTTTCTGTGACCAATGTTATCATTCTATCCAACATGGGGAAAAAACAAACAAAAAAAATGCAGAAATAAGAGGTAAACATTCATTGCACAAGAACTCACCTTCATGTTGTTAAGCCTATATTAAACAACTATTTCAAGCGACAATCACTACTCCATATGCAAGAAAGTTCAAGAAAACATCATTTCTTTCATATTTTATATCTTAGGGTAAATTACAAGAATGGCTGTCCTTATCGCGAAATCACACTGGCAGTACCCTGCTTTTGAAAATTACCCGAGACGTACCCATGGTGTGCAAAAA
>JAOEHQ010046186.1:0-11737 GCA_025447715.1 Asclepias incarnata
GTGCATAGAAGTTTGGATGATTTGCCGTTGTGGTTGCAACCCATGCAGGAGAGCACTACTACATAGTACTAACCATTTGGTGAAACAAATGGCTACTGTCTTTATATATTTTTGCCGTTAAAAAAAAAAAAAATGGCTACTGTCTAATAAAAGACCCAAATTTCACTTTAGAACTTGCTGCTGGGATTTCCACCAAAATTTTGGAAGTTGATTTGCTTAGAGTTAGTTAAATTGTTAAACGGATTAACTTTGATTCTTCCACATAGATATGCAAAAATGCACTTACTGTAGTTCTATTTGTATTATGTTAATAGAATTTCTCACTAAATGCACTATTGTTACTTATAAAATTTCTAGAAGAAAGATTATGAAACTTATCGCAGCCTAAAAATTGAGCAAATCTGTTCATTTCTTGACAAATGACCTGGTCTTTTTTCATCTTTAAGCATCTAAATAAGTAGCGTTTTCTGTTGCGTTATTGATTGATTTTTAACAGGTATTGTGGAACATACACAACAAATCTACGGTGAAATGCTTGACTTGGCAGTTTATGAAATTTTGATAAATTAACAAAGAACCCCTTCCTATAAATTTTCGCTCTTGAAGCTAGATTTTGATCTTTTAAACTGATGATAGACGACTCGTGACATATAATCTGATTTGGTAGTTGACTTGGTAGTATTATATTTCATTGGTCATACAGGTAGTAGTTGAGTTATATTTTTATGCAATTCAGATATATTCCTGTGACAATTCGTTATGTTATGTCTTACAGTAGTGGTTGCTATTGTTCGTGAATGTTTTTGGGTATCATATGTGTTAACTTTGTCCCACCTTTCTTTCAAATCTTGAATTGGCCTCGAATTGAAGAAAATTCTGAATTCAACATTAATGAGGTAGTCATTGATGCAAAAGAGAGTTACAATGGTGCGGCAACATTTTCCATTGTTGCACACCCTTCATTTTCACATCATAATATTTCTCATGTGACATTTATGTATGTATTTATACAATTTTTATGTTTTAATGCACTTTTATTCACTGATTCATGTTTATTTCTTGGGTTTATATACAAGAGTATAGCGTTAAATACTTAAATGTACCTCCATATAAATGGTAAGCGATGTGAAACCCGTTAGAAAATGTTGTTGCACCATTGTAACTCTTTTGCATCATAATATATAAAATGTGAAATGCCTTTTTATTTTATGTCAATACAATGGTTACTCTTATTTTATAATTCATTGTATTAGCTGATTCATTATCTCCATGTTAAGTTACAATGTATCAACAACATAAATTACATACATTATTTTTCCTTTCATATTTTTCCGTTTTAAAATTTTAATCAAACGGCCCGGGTTGAACCCTGGTTTGATTAGCTAGTAATAATAAAAGCTAAAACAGAAACAGGCCGAAATTCACCCAAAGTGTATCTCCAATGTAAAAGCCTCCTAAACCATTTTATCCAAAGATTTGGGTATCACTTAAATAATAACTTTGTACTCATTTGATACGCTAATCGTAAAAAGGTAAACGAATGAGGTTTTCCTATTCAGGTAACCTAGGGCGAGCAAGTCGTTTTTTATTCAGATGTACCCATGGCCGTTTCGGAAGCTTTCCCTGGCCACCTCCAAGTATGAACCTAGCGGGATTCGAACCTAAGACCTTTTGCAAAGAGGTCAGGATGCTAACCACTAGGCCACCTTGGAGGTGGTTGCTAATCGTCTATACATATTTTCAAGTTTTATAGACAAACTGATTCAAGACTACCCAAACCTGTTTGACCCATTACAGATGTCAACACTTTTGAACCATTACAGATGGCAAAACTTTTGACCCATTAACCTACACACCTAACCCGCCCATTTTGCCATCTCTAGAAAATATTTAGATTGCCTAAAATCAATACCTTGTCAGACATTATGTCAAACGTATGAAAGCCGGCCGACTGGATCGGTGCATGAGGATTCACTAAACCACTTTGCAGTTGATTTCCTTGATTAGGTTTCCACATACCAGGGGGCAGACCTTCATTACACTGGCGTTGATTGCTACCAGAACCGACCATAAACTTATTGTCTTCAGAACTTCTAAATTCATTTGATCTGAGATCCTGCCACGTTCTACCCAGGTAACTTGTATTACCATTATGTTGGAAAGCCCTACTCTCACTGCTACAAGATAAACTAAATGATTCGCTAACTGAGTCGCTTCCCCTTCTGAAATCCTCGACCTTACTATTATTAACCATACTTAAATCAGTTTGGACATCAAAAGGTTCCTCAATCTTTGATGGAACTACTGCACTATTTACACCATCTTTTTTCTGCTCATTAACACTAATTGTATCTGCATATAGAGCATGAGGATTAGAATTCCCAAAAGCAAGGCTTAACTCATGAACGCCTTCATCAAATTTAAGCCCATCTAGTGGTGTAGAATACATCTTATTTCCAAAAATATCATCAGAGGTTTCAGCAACGCAAAAATGATCAAGCAATCCCCTTTCTGAGCTCTCCTGAGTGTTGTCATACAGACCACTTACATCATCTTGGAAGCCAAATGCTTGCTCATTTCCATGAGAAGCAAGCAAAGAGACTTCAAGATTTTTGCCTGTGTTAAAATGCATAACACCTGCATTTAACCCATTCTGACGGCTGCTCAAAGAAGCAACCCCATTGTTCATTGATTCATTATTCCTGACAGCTTGAAACTCGCCTAAATTAACTACCCTTGATTTGTCTAAAGAAACATCATTCAAATTGTTCCCAGCGTACAAATTTTGCTTCACAGGTTCCTTTTCCTTATAGCCATCATATGTGCTCCTGACTTCGTATTGTTCATTAACTTTAGACCTTGCAATGTCATAAGAGAATCTATTTTCATCAAAGCCAGGAGGTACCTGATGAACACCAACACAACCTACTTTTTGAGAAGACTCTTGCTCTTTAGAAGATACCATACTTGCATCATTGACGGCTTTATATGTATCACTACTTTGTGAAAAAAGGGAAAGGCTTTCTGAATTAGAAAACTTCTTCCCCTCAGGCAAACCATCTTCATCAAAGGCAAGATCGCCATGAGAAACCTCACACAATGAGTCACTGCAAAAAGCTTCCTTTTCAGATGGCAACTCATCAAAGGAACTACAGATATGTGTATCATTCATGTTTTCCCGGAAACCCTTCTTTTCAAAGATACTTGAAGTCTGAACATTAGCTTCAGAAACTGCATCGTGACCATAAGAAATATGAACTATATCTTTTTCAATGACAGCACTGCCACCACCCAACTGTTCATTAGATAATGGAGAGAGGTGACAGCTAGCAGTATTTGTACCTTGATCAGGGATGCACTCAGATTTGTCATCATTGCAATCAACTGTTCGACCACAATTTTTAAACTCCCCATTGCTTTCATTAATAGACATAGAAGCTTCATCACCCAAACAAAAATCAGATTTGGGAACAGATTCTTTGTTGTTATATACATCACAATTGTTTCCAATCCTATCACCAGATTCTTCGGCTAAGACATCCCCATTCATATTAAGATCATGAACAAGTTTGTCCGCTTTAGATTCTGTGCCAGGACTTACGTTATGATCACTTTCAAGAGAACCAGATATGAGGGTATCATCAAATAGTGCATCATAAGTTTCTCTTGCAACATAGTTTTCAGATGAAATCATTACAGGGTCAGAAGTTTTTTCTGGAGGTGGAGTTTCTGATGCTTCGTAAGTCTTCTTTTCCTTTGTATCATGAGTCCCAATATGCGCATTATACTGGTTCTTCTCATAAAATGTTTTATGACAGAGATTGCACTCAAATATCCCACCTATTACTATACTCCAGTCAGATGTTTCAGGGCCAAGTTGGGATCTTTCGTCTTTGTGAGCCAACGCCTGGTGATCCAATAGATCAATCTTTCCTTCAAAGATCATGAAGCACTTGAGACACTTGAAAATCTCTTCTACTTTTACAGGCTCCACAGTTTTGAAAATTACTTGTTTCTCACAGTTTGTAGGTGAACTTATTGGTGATGCTGATGGATTGTGAATAGAGCTAGTTCTTTGTAGGCCTTCCTGACCAGCATAATCATCTGCAGCCTGCCAAGAGCAAATCACTTTAGGTGGAAAAGAAGTAATTGATAATGTTAAAATATAAATAAAATAAAATAAGAAGATGAAAGTTAAAGACAGGGGAAGACAAAGAACAGAGAGAAGAAGGATGAACATAAGACTAACTGCAACTTACATTCCCAGAAGCTCCTTCCAAGGAAGAGTCATCACAATTTGGTTTATCCAAGTTCTCTTCTCCAACAACGGAAAGCAAGTACGTAGATATTTCCTTGCATGACTCAAACTGCCGACCACTAGGACTGATTACCATAAAAGTAAGAATCATATAACTATTGGATTCAAAACTATAACATAGACATCAATGGAAATATTATATATAATTTTAAATCATGGTGGCCATTCAACTTGATAGATAACAATTATAAAGAAAGCTTTTAAGTTTGGAAGGGTCTAACTCTAACTTCTATTAATACTTCAATGCAAATCAAATAACTTTTAGGACTAAATACTACTTCCATATCAAGGTTTTCAAATTTGGAATGCCAGCTTCATAAAATTGAGATAATTATCCCCTTATTCCATTACGGTCACCTGAAACTGAAGTGTGGACTTCTTAAGGAATACATAGTGTGATAGAATAACTTTTGCCAAAAAAAAACCAAATAATTGGCGATAGACTTCAATTCCTCTTTAAAATCCGATGAAACATAATTTGTCCAATGGGTGGATCCAATATAAAAAATAACATATACTGAATAATGTGAAAGAATAATTTGTAAAGAGGGATAGAGTGAACAGTTTATCATCATTCAAATTGTACCCAAGAATCAGTGCAATGTTCAGAAGACTATTACACGTAAAAATGTTATGTTTTGTAATGAGAGGAATTGGAGGAAGAAACAAATGGAGCTCACCAAGTCTGGTGAACCTACTTAATTTGGCAAACATACATAATACTCCAAATTGGTTGCATTGCTAAATCTAAGAGTATATTTGTTTACTAAAAACTGATTGATATTATATAACTACAAATACAAGTAAAAATCTCATTATTTTTATGCATAAAAACCCACACATTTGCGGGAAAGTTTTATCGATTGTATTTGTGAAAAGTTAAGACTTAAGAAAATACGCTCTTCAAGTTTAATAATGAAATCAACATTTAAGAATAATATAAGGGGTGCTTGGTTTAAATAGGACAATGAAAATGGGAAACATAATGGGAATGCTAAGTAATGCAATCAAGGTATTATTAATGTTGCTTGGTTTGTAATATTAGGTATTAAGTTGTATGTATTTACACATATACAATATAATATTAGTAAATATTTAATATTATATAATTGTATATATATATATATATGTATATATTTAAGTATGTATATTAGATTATATTATATAAGTACATATACAGAAAATTAATATGTATGTAAATTTAAATATTTAAAATTTTGTTTCGTTGATAAGCATTAATCGCTGCATTTGTAGCAACATTACATGTGATATGTAAATATTATATACGAATTATACATTATCTTTGATTTTTTTTTCCAGAAATAAGATATACTATATAGTAGATACATTAGTATTAATAATACCAATAATTAATTAATAATATTAATTACGTTATGAAAAAAAAACATAATTTGACCACGTAGGAAGTAGAATTGTTGAAGTGAGTGGAGAGAAAAATAAGGAGTTGGTTAGTGGTGACTCGGTGAGAAACTAAAAAATGGGTAATGATTTGTGATTACCCCCAATTTGTTAAGGAATGGAGGATTATCTACTAATGGGTAATGGAGCACTGCATAATAGGATAACAAGCATCATTAATCATTACCTTTGCCATTCCCCATACCTTATAACCTCCAACCAAGCACCCCCTAAGGATGTTTACCCATGCTTTAAGATAGTATCACCAAACCTACTGAACCGGTAAACCTAATGAGCTCCATTTGTTTCTTCCTCCATTCCTCTCTTTACAGCATATAAAATTTCACATGTGAATGTCTAGTGGGACTTCAAGCTCCATGCATTCAAGCCTTCAAGTTATGGTTCAACTTATGTCAAAGTATTACCGTATGCCTCCTTTTCTCTTAAATTAACTCATTGTTCACTTTATTCTAACTTAAGATCCAACCACTAATCATTTAGGCCCTTTTTTGTATTTTCTCTTCATCCTACTACACTTACAAGGTATGCGTTACTACTTAGATCTTACGTAGAAAATGGAGGAATAACTCCTATTGTTAGATTTCTCTGGCAGAATCTTTTTCTGCCACCAATCCAAAGTGGAAGTATATATTTCAATATTGCTGCACCCTACCATAAACTCTAGAAGTTATGTTAAATTGTAAATTATTTAACAACTTAACATGCATATGACAAAACAAAGGCATCACCCTTCCAACCGCTTGTTCTTAGTGAGCATGCACATTATGACAATAAGATATCAATAAACTAACGGCAAAAGACAGAATGACAGAAGTATACTATATGATAAACTCAAATACCCATAAGAAATAACCAATATTTGGCAGAAATGATACCTTATGTAGCGACGACAAAACAGCCAAACATGGCCTCCTTTCCTCTTGACAGCTAAACTCAGCTTCCATCCTTTAGGCAAAGCATCTCCAAAATCACTTGCATCAACAACCCTCCTCTTCTTCCTCGTTGTCCCCCACTGTCCATTCAAACCTCTCATAAACCCTAACAACTCATCTTGAGTCAACATGCCCACAGTCCTCCTCCTAATTTCCAATGCATACGGATCCTCCAATCTCCCCAAGTTCACCAAATTCACTTTCACGCCTCTACAATTTACAATTTCTCTATCCCTATCATTATCATAAACAACTACTTTCTTGGTCATATCATTACACATTCTCTTTGCTGCCGGAGAATCGATAAAAACAGCATTCTCATGTTTTCGTGGTCTTCCTCTCTTTGGCTTCATTTTATTATTCAACGATTCAGAAACCACACTATTTACGTCGTCTCGTTTGACTTCAATTGGAGCTAAATCTTCTTTGTGAACTAACGCCTCGTGGTCCAATAAATCAATCCTTCCTACAAAGATCATGCAGCACTTACGGCACTTGTAAACCTCTTCCGCTTGTACAGAAACAGGATTCCCAATGTCTGATGCAACTTGTTTATCAAAGTCTGATGGTAAAGATATTGGTGGTTCTGACGTACTGTGGACAGGGCTATCTCTTTTTAGGTCTTCGCGGGCATGCATCTCTGTAGCCTGCCATGTGCAATTAAAAAATGAACACTTTTAGAGACAACAGAAGCCACTAATAAGAGTTGATGGTAAGTAAAGAATGATAAACTCATAAAAGTCACTTGCAAATACAAACTTACATTCCCTGAAGCTCCTTTTAAAGCAGAGTCATCACAATCAATGTTCTGAGTGAAGTTTGGGTTATCCAAGTTTTCTTCTCCAACAATGGAGAGCAAGTACATGGATACATCCTTGCATGACTCAAACTGCCGACCACTAGGACTGGTTATCATCAAAGTACATTTAAGAACCAAGAAGCTATTAGATTCAAAGCGGTAACATAGATATCAACGAAAACATAGACCTAATATATGTTCATCAATCGTAGCAATTCCACATCCATGTAATGTAAGCTACATAGAAGTCACTGACAAACAAGAATTCTAGGGCATTGAGAGTCGATGAGTGTAAAGTAAAACCTCCAAGATGACAAGGGTTTCACTCTAAACTTTTTAGTTTAATTGCTACTACCTGTCCAGGTTATTCCGTATAAAATGTCACCTTCATAAAAAGGAGATTATTTTAGACCCCTTTCCCCATCACAACCACATTAAGGTTAATTAAAGATAATAATTCTCATTTCTCTAATTTAAAACAAAAATACTCTACAAGCTTAGCAACGAAAGACTACTTTCAAATATTATAGAGATATGGTTGCCTACGCATAAAAATAATGTGAGCGAAGTTTCTTCTTCTATTCTATTTACATAACATAAAGCTTTACATGTAATACATATTATGTGGAATTTTATGGGCATTCAAACTTCACGGATTCACGACTATAGTTAAAATTATGACAAAATATTTTTTCTCCCCTCATTTACTCTTGAACTATCTCAATAATCAGTATACATTTTTTTCCCCTTATACTAGATCCACCCATTACAATTTAGGCCATTCTGTTCTTTTCTCTTCAACTTGTTGAACTTGCTATATATGTTTCAATGTCTTTGGTTCTCACATCTTAAGTTAAAAGAAAAAAATTTAACGCATATTACTATGTTTCTTGGCATAAATGCTTCTGCCACTACTTAATCCTAAAGCAGTCTATATAGAATAACTACAAGTCTCTTTATTACATGCATAAATTCCACAACGGAAATTGCTTGTATCCTATCTTGAGCAGTAAAACTTCAGCCGAACTATTAGCATTTAGCAACATATCATATTATACCACATGATAAAATAAACTCAGCAAAAGAAACAACTGATATACAATGAAAGCAATGTTGTAAACCATACCTTAGGTAACGCCGACAAAACAACCAAACATGACTATCTTTCCTCTTCACAGCCAAACTAAGCCTCCATCCTTTAGGCAAAAAATCTCCGAAATCACTTGCATCGACAACTCTCCTCTTCTTCCTTGTAGTCCCCCACTCTCCATTCAAACCTCTCATAAACCCTAACAACTCATCTTGACTCGTCATCCCTTCAGTCCTCCTCCTAATTTCTGGTCCATACGGATCCTCCAAATTCCCTAAATTCACCAAACTCACTTTGTCACCATTACAATTCAAAATCTCTTTATCTCTATCGTTATCAAAAACCATTGCTTTCTTAACATAACTATTACGCATCCTCTTTGCTTCCGGTGAGCTAACCAACACCGCATTCTCATTTTTCCGTGGCCTCCCTCTCTTTCTCTTCATTTCAGTATTCACGGATTCAGAAACAACATTGTTCTTAATGTTTTCGTCGTTTTTTACGTTTTCATGGTTTACGGATACAACCGGAACAGAATCCTTGAAAATAGAGCTTGAGACTACAGACACAACGTCATTTTTAACATTTTTTACGCTTTTATCAATTCCGACTTCAACCGGAACAGATTCGTTAACATTAGGGTTTGCATCGACAGAAACGGCATCGTTTATAACACTAACTACGTTAGCATTTTCAACATTTTTGGCAATAGAATCGTTAACACTAGGGTTCAAACTAACCAAATCGACATTTTTGGCAATAGAATCGTTAACAATAGGGTTCGAACTAACCAAATCGACATTTTTGGCAATAGAATCGTTAACACTAGGGTTCGAACTAACCAAAACGACGTCGTTTTTAACGTTTTCAACATCACCGTCTAAACTAGCATTAGAATTAAACAATTCCTTCAACACGCGAATAATCTGAGAGTTTTCAACCTGTTCAGGATCATTGTCATTATCAACCAAATTACCAGCAGCGCGAGTAACCGACGCGCGGAGATGCGGAGTACGCGTTCGAGTGCGTCGGAGAACAGCCGTGGATTTCACCGACGCGGATGACGTGGCAGGAAGAAGGCGGAGGCGTGAGTAAGTCTGTTTCCGGCTACCGGCGGACTCGTTGAAAACGGAACGGTCGATTTTAGGTATAACGACATCGTTTAGATGGAAAGTAGAAGAGGAATTGGAGTGTTTGGATAGAGAATAGAGTTCGGATTGTGATAATAGACGAAGGTCGATTGTTGGAATTGAGTTTAGATGAAGGCGGTGGTGGTTGTTGGGATCGCCGGCGGTGATGGTTGTGGTGGTTGTGGTGGTTGCGGTGGTGGTGGCCATGGATTTGATTAGATTGATTGATTTGGAGATTTTTGAGGGGGTGTTTGTGTAATTATATGTGTGTGAGACATATAAATGTAGATATAGAAAATCGGGATATTGGTTTTCTAAAGATTAGATTAGATTAGATTGTGTTTTAGGGTTAAACTGTTTAAAGTTTATAATATCAATTATGCTAATTAACTCAATTTTAATACATTGATTTTACTTATTTTCTTTCCTTATCAATCTTACGTTATGATCTTCTTTGTAAGCTGATTTACACTTATGATTGTTAGTCACATGTATCATTTTTTAATATTTTTTACTTTAGCAATTCTAATGTGAAAATTATTCTTTTTCCTAATATTGGTGTCAATGTGTCTATGTTGTGAGGGCTCCTGGCGACATGGATAGTTCAGTGTGCTCATCGACAATGGGTGGCATAAAAGCTAACGTTCTTACATTCGCTTCCTTAGGAGTAGTGCTCTAGGACAAGTACGCGTTCTACAATTCATAATCATAGTACGCGTTTGACCAAGCCGGGTAACCGGGTTCGGCTCGTGACTTGGCCACCAAACGGGTCGAGTCACCTCAAATCAGACTACACCGGCGGTCAACGGTCAACATCGGCCCAAATCGGTCAAACTCCGGCCAAATTGATCAAGATCTGGACAAATGTGATGTTTCTAGCCAAAATGACGGCAATTTCATTAAATCGGACCGTTTGTTAAAACTCACCTTATCCCAGTTCATGGTCCAGCCGGTCTAGCCAGTCGATCCAATCCAGGTTTAAAACATTGGAGATAGAGAAGAGTGGAGCGTACCTTTTCTATTTTTTTACTTTTGTTTCCCACTTTTCATTGTTATTATTATTAGTATTATTCTTATTAGTATTATTGTTATTATTATTAATAACAATAATAATAATAACAATAAGAAGAACCCGTGCCAACAGTTTGCAAAATCGATGAGCTCTTCAACCGAAAAGACCCTTGGGAGTGGTCTTACATGTCTGATAATTGGATCAATGAAAATACAGTCGGTTCCACATAGATAAGTCCCGATTAATTGCATTATTTGTCACTTACAACAAGTTCAAAGCACACAATAAACATTTTTTTTTGTTGGATACATATAATAAACATACGGTCATAGTGGATTACATTTCTAGACACTTATCCCAAAACAAAAAAAGTTATATGAGTTAGAAGTAAAAGAAATGAAATGAAAAGAAAGTGAATAATTATTTTTATTATTGAGCTATAAGGAGAGGAAAAGAAAGAATTAAACCACATAGTTTTACAATTATATTTGTTTTAATTAATAACTAGCATGGTACCCGCGCATTGCGTACACAAATTCCACAAAACTCAAGTGTTAGCTTAAATAAGCTAAGTAAGATAACAATTTATAACAAAAAGGATTGCCAATTAAACTCATTAAATGAAAAGCATCTCATGAATATATATATATAAGGCATCTCAACTCATATCCACAAGCACAACTCAATTGTAAGATCAATTCCTACAATGTGCCTAGCAATCCTCAAATACTACAACTAACTTAACAACAAGTTTGTGTTCAGGCTACCTTAAGATATCTCAAGGCACCTCACACCCGACTAGATGAATAAACCTTACGGAAGTTCACCAGTGTCGTTATGGATAGACATACCAATCCACGAGTAACCGCATACTACTATAAAGGTGATCAATCCCAACAGTATACTCTACTACTCAACACCCCACCAGGAACAGTATATGTCGCCCCCGGATGGGCTACTCACACAAATGATCCACACGATCAAATGTGGGTTAAGCTTAACACTTACTACTACAT
>JAOEHQ010046187.1:0-11736 GCA_025447715.1 Asclepias incarnata
GGTTTGAGTATTTTAGGGGTTTTTTCCTTTCTTTTCAATTGGATTTTTTATTTGAATAATTTGTTCTATCTTAATAAAACTGATCGTTGTTGCAGCAAATTGATTGTGTTCGCAACCAAGCTGTTATGGTTAGAATCTTTTGCTATTATGCACTTGATTATTTGAATTATTATGTTTTTTTGATTATTTGATATTTTAATTTTATCAATTATGCAAGCCAGGTGATGTACATCATGTGACGGTGATACCCTATTATGACATAAAGCTTGAGGCTTCCAGGGATGATTTTGTTTTTCACGACCAATCTGATCAAACGACTACAGAGGTTGATTCTATGTTACCAACTAGATTAGTGTTGGATTTATTACAGGTAAGTCAACAAATTTTATGAGTTCCTACCAGGGTAGCTTTCTTTCATCCTTTCATCGGCTTTTAGTTTCCCTAATTCATGTAGTCAACACTTAATTTTTATATTTTTTTTGGGTAAGAGGGTAACAATTGTACCCCGGTTAGTATATACTAATACTCTAATACTACCAACTTTTAGATTGCTCCTTGGCTCTTCGCAGCTAAAGATGGCCTCGCGAGAAAGCCAAGTATGACTTCATGTAACTCTACATAAATGTGTGGCAATTTTGTCCCATTTTTATACAATTGGGTTGACTTGGGCTATGTTTATCTCCAACATGCTAACTTTAAAACTTTTTTTTTTATCACGAAATCGGGTCAACCAGGTTAGAAATCATTGTTTTCAAATCTTTAAAACCCCAAAATTGCTTTATATTTGGATATTGGAAGTTAATCACCGGAACCATTTAGTCTTTTGTAGATACATGGGTCGACTTGGATGCACAAGATGTGTTTTATTTAAATTATGTACTGTTCGATGTTGTATCTAAATTTGTGAGTTCAGGTTTTTAATCGAGCTGGTCTTGGTTCCTGCGATCCATAAGTGATATGTATGAAAGATCAAGTCTTGACAAATGAAAGTTAGTTCCCTTTTTTTTCTGGTTGTTTTGTTTTACATTTTAAATTAGACAATTTAGTAGAGAGTATGCAATAAGTGTAAATTATAGGCGACTTTCAACCTATTCGACCCATTTGATCTGTTTCTCTCTTTTTTAATTTTGTTGATTTGACCCGTTGAAATACTACCCAAATCACTTCATTTATACATAAATGGGTTGAAACTGCCACATCCATTCTCCGTTTTGTGTTTATTTGTTTTCACACTTGAAAGTTTGAATCTTGCAGGTCGTGAAGCCGCTCCTACAAGAAAGAACAACAAAGAAAGCTCAGGAGGTTCTTTCGGGTTACGGTAAAGATGAATTGTTGAAGGTAATATTAGAGTGTTTGGTTTGAGGGTATGGGTATGATAGTGTTTGGGTAGTACGGTGCGAGGGAATTATGTTGGGTTTAGAAATCCATGCCCATTTCCGTTCCACTATTATCTAACCCACATTCATAGTAATTCCTAACTACAAACCAAACTCCGCCTTAGGCTATATATGTATTTGTTGGGTTTGTGTAATCTTACAAGAACAATATTGTCTTGAAATGGGCAGATAATGGATTACGAATCTCTACCCCATTTTTGTAGAAGACAAGGGTCTGGATCATTGCGCCTAAATTGTATAATCCATGGGTGGTGATGATTGTTGTTTCTCATTGGACCATGGGTTTCACCAGCAACTTTATAATTGCATCAACCAGCAAGCTGCAGGCATCAAGCCTCGAGCCCCAGTCAAGCAAGGATCATCCCATGTGGGTTTCCCTGGACTTAACATAAGAGACCGTAAGATTACCCAAACTAAAGAAACGGAGTTCCATAAGCTGGAAATTCAGATTGGGTGACCATCAAAAGGAAATGATTGCGTCAAAGCTGCTGCCTGTTTAAACCTAGAATCAATTATTATGTTGCGTATATGATAGTTATTCAGATTTTCTTTCTAACTATGTTGTAGTGTTATAACTTGCTCCCGTTGGTGGGCATATCAGGTTTCAGTCTTCACACTCCCCTAAAACGAAAAGGAAAATAGTTTCTTCTTTTTACCCTCAAGTTGAATATAACCAGCCAAAGATTGAAGCACAATAAAGTATCAAGTTTCGACCATCACCTTACTCACTTCGTGTCCATCTTTTTACTGAAGCAATTTTCTCTGTTGTTTCTATATGTAGAATGGTTACACAGTTCTATGATAAACTTGAAATGCCACTTCAAAACTCAAATTTCGTTTTTCTATTCTTACCCTTTTTTTCTATCTTCAAAGACTTAGAAATCACTAACTCTTTGATTAATAATTCTTCCAATAAGTCATGTTTTTTGTAATATGCTAATAAGTTATTAAAAAACTACTGTGTATGTTTTAATAAATCTAACTCTTTAATTAATAAATCTAGCACTAAACTCACGTTAAGGGTGCTCTAGGAATTAGGATATAATGTTTACATTAAAAAAAATGAAAATCAACTAATGTTGACACATATGATTAACACAACACAAATCAACTAAGAGGGGTCTTTTGCTTATAAGCAGGAGCAACTAAAAAACAACTATTGTGTATGTTTTATGTTTTCAACCTTTAAATGTTTTGATAATCAACTATTTCATACATTATATAGATATACAACCCATTGGTTTGTTCGTACATACACGCAACGTGAAGATACCGACACATTTAATCGTCGTTTTCATAGAGGTCCCGCCGCATCGCGCGGGTACCATGCTAGTCAATAAAACATATCAATTTCTTATATATATAAGAATTGAAACCTTTTACTATGTTAGTGACTTGGAGATTCTTTTTATTTTTTATTTTTTTGGGCAAATTAACTCTGTTACAGGACCAATATTAATTTTAAGGTATGCAGGGTTTTTGTGTAGCTTCACATGCTTTAATTGACGATGACAAGAAAGAAAGAAAGATATGAACATAAAAATTATTATCATAGGAATTGAAAAGAACAAAACCTTCGGATCCGCTATTTCTTCTTCGGTCATCTGAGCAGTACGTAATAACATTATCTTCTTCAACTCTCCAGGTGCTGCAAATATATATATGAATATATAAAATAATTAATATAAACCCCAAACAAATGAAAATTGAAGTAAATACTAATACGCAACATAACAAATTAAGCATACACATATATATATCAAAATCAAAATAAAAATATTATAAATACACCAACCATAAGGTCTCCATGGAGCTAGAAATTCTTCTTGCTCTTCTGCAGTCATCTGGAAAATACAAAAAGAAAAACGTCAATAAGAATTGGGAAAAGAAATTCATTCATAAAAAAAATCAACGAATCAAAGCAAATAAAAGGGAAAAGAAAAACAACAATTAAACGTACTACCTTCCGATAAGCTTCTAACTCGGCAGCCAATGAATCCATTCTCTCCATCTATCGATCAAAAAGTATAAGGAGTTTATTTGTTTGGAAGGGGGTATCGTATCTTCTTGTCGATCTATCAAGAGTGGAGACCTAATTTTTTTTATATATAGGGATAGGGCTACAATAGTTGAATTATATGAGGGCTTACGGCCCGACCCGGCCTTTCTTTCTCTTTTTTGTTATTTCCTTTTTTTTAAAGGGTAAATTACACTTTTAGTCATGTGGTCGGAGAGTTTTTTCACTTTCAGAGAGTTTTTCATTTTATGGTTTTTTTTCCCTGTGGGTCAAAGTTTTGAATACTGTAACATGTAAATGTGGTGAGGGGCCTTAGCAACTTATACCCATCTACACTTGTGAGAACAAACCCTTTAAGGCGTTGTCAAGATTCGATCCTCGCGTGGGCACACCAAAAGTTGAGGGTGTAAGCCATTTATCCGTTTTGTCTTAAAAAAAAAAAATTACACTTTTAGTCTCTCAAGTTGACAAATTTTACACTTTTAATCATTAAACTCAAAAAATAACAAAAACATCTCAAACTATCCTTTTTTTTTCACTTTTGTTCACCGCGTCTCTTACTTCGTTAACTTGCCCACGTAAGAAACACACCGGGGTATTTTTGTCTTTCTATTTGATATCATGATTAAAAGTGATAATATGCCCAACTTCAAAGACGGAAAATGTAATTTACCCTCATACAAAAGACGTATATCTTGTCTATCTATTATTATCATCATTTTTATCAACATGAACCTTATACCAAATCTTATAACAACAAAAAATCAATCTAATCTTGGCAAATATTCATTTGAATCCTAAATTTTTCTTGAAAACTAAAGGAAAAATCTCAGCCACATATTTTTCTCATTTTTCTTTTTATTACATAAATCATTAGTTTCATCTAATTCATTCAAAATCTTTTATTTCAAAAACCTTGCTTTCACATGTAAATTACCACCACCGCCACCACCGTTCTACCGCCTCCGGCACTGCTACCGTCCTTCTTCCACGCCACCCTCACCACTATCACCACTCACCGGCAATTATGTATCATGTGGATAATCGTAAAAGTTTGTTTAAACCCCCTTTTTTTACTTTCTTTTGGATTCTGTATTGGTTCTTTTTTGACTTTTTGATCGACTTTGTATTTGTGCTATTACAATATTTATTCAAAATAATCATTTCGAATTTGGGTTTTTCCTATGCTAATAAGAAATCGTTCCATTAATTGTGAGTTTTATGACTTCAAAATCCAACCAAGGTGATTCTTTTTTATTATATATTCGAATTCCTTTCTAATAGCCGCAAAAATTATTCAAAAACTACAGTGACTGGAGAAGGGTAGCACCACGCCACCACCATCTGTGGTTGCTGACATATTGAAAAAAAAACGGTGACTGGAGAATGGTACCACCACGCCACCACCATCTGTGGCTGCTGACGGCCACTTGTATGATGAAGTAATTGTTTTTTCCATTAAATTTTGGGTTTTTTTTTTTGTATATTTATGTTGACCATTTGGGTTGTGAATTTCTAGCTTAAGGTAAACCTATTATATATCGTTAGCAATTTGTCATGGATATATGTGAAACATAGATTGATATTTGATTTCTGTATAGCTAACAAATTCGTCAAAGGGGTTTGTTCTAATCTTATTTTTGTGATTTGGGCTTCAATTAAATAGGATAAAGTTTGGAGCTTGCAAGTTTAATTACAAAAAATATGGTATTTTATATTTTCTTGATATTGTTTATTTATTGTTAAAGATAAGAATGTTTTTTCTTTGAGTTTTGTGTGTGTTTGATTAATGATGATAAGCCCATTTGAAATTTGTTTGTTTTCAGGTTCGCCCCATTGGTAAAATGGAGCATCAAGAATTTGGTCCACCATGGTTGATACCAATGTTAAAAGCTGATTACTTCAGTACATGTCAATTTCATGGTGATGCTAATAGAAGTGAATGCAATCTTTATTGTTTGGATTGTTGTCGTAACTCTCTTTGTTCTTACTGTTTGAAGACCATCGAGTTGTTCAGGTAAATTTGGTTAAATAGTTTTTATGTATATCCAGTGTTTTTTTTTTTTTGAACAGCCATAACATATATATATAAACAAAAACTTCGGCAAGATGCCGAAGTTAAAAAATATTACATCAAATGTCTAGGACTATTGCGCCATAATGGCCACGATAACTTAATCTTATTACAACGAGATGACAACCATAAAAAAGATAAAGAAATAATCGAGTTAAAAACGTCTTCGCTAGTCTCCACCTCATTCTCAAATACGACATTGTTCCGATGCTTCCACAAAGCCCACCACCAAATA
The DNA here is from genome assembly GCA_025447715.1 of Asclepias incarnata. Classification (NCBI taxonomy): domain Eukaryota; kingdom Viridiplantae; phylum Streptophyta; class Magnoliopsida; order Gentianales; family Apocynaceae; genus Asclepias; species Asclepias incarnata. The sequence continues at coordinate 5,724 of JAOEHQ010046187.1, forward strand.
AAGTAAATCGCCTCTATTACCATCTTGAAGTTGGAAGTTGCATGGAATGAGGAGAGCCATTCTAGCATCTCGAAGGGACCAGCCAAGGGGATATCAAGTTGTAACCATGTCTTCATACGACCCCATAATACTCTAGCAAATTCACAAGAGCTGAACAAGTGTGGAATAAAATCCAAACCTGAAGAGCATACCGCACATCTAACCGTTGAAACATCAATACCACGTGCAAAGAGGTTCATCCTTGTTGGGATAGCATCTCTTAAAAGTCGCCAAACGAAAACATTTATCTTTTTAGGGACATAAGGATTCCATCTAGTGGAGATGTGAGAACCTATGAGTAGAGTTTTGTCAATAAAGAGCCGCAAGTTTCTGACTGTGAACTGGGTTGTTCCGTCCAGATCCCAACTCCAACTATCTTGCTTATTAGATAGCTTAGTCCCTTCAATGATCTGGCACAAAAAATTGGTTATGTTCATGACCACTTCTTAACGGTCTTCGCCACTCCCATATCCATTCATCATTGACTCGGCTTTGAGCAAGAGTGCAAGCTGTTCGCTTATCTAGAGCAAAAACACGAGGGAATCTAATTGCTAGATTTTGGTTGCCAACCCATAACTCTTTCCAAAAACTAGTAGTGCTTCCATCTCCTACCTTGCGCACTATAACCGAGTTGGGCAAACTATAATTGCTATGAACCAAGCTAAATACTTTACAAATTTTGGACCAGGTACCTTGTCCTTTGGCTTTAAAAGAGTGAAAGGAGTCTGACCCATGTATAGAGTTTATTACCTGACTCCACATCGAAACCGGCCCAGAGAGAGCCCGCCATCTCCATTTGTATAACAGGGAAAGGTTTAATGCCTTCAAGCTACCCACCCCGAGGCCTCCCATCTCTTTGGGAGCCAAGGCTGATTCCCATCTAACCCAAGACATCTTTTTTGAAATACTATTTCCTCCCCAAAAAAATGCAGCCCTTAAATATGCAGCCCTTAGATTCCAAAACCTTACTTACCGAGTTTGGCATGCGGTACATGGAGCATAAATATGTGCCCAGCGAACCCAAGACTGATGAAAGTAATGTAAGGTGTCCCCCTATCGATAGCAACTTTGCGTTCCAACTCGTTAAACGTTTAGTGAATTTGTCAACCAAAGGTTTCCACTCCCGTATACGGTTCATACTAGCGCCAACCGGGATACCAAGATATTTCATTGGTAAGAAGTCAGCTTTGCAACCTGAATAACTAGCAAAATCCTCAACTTCATCTCTCGCTACTCCAATTCCAAACACCGAAGATTTTTTTAAATTAATCTTTAAGCCCGATACAATATAAAAAATCCTTAATGCTTCACGAATAGCATCCAGGTTATTTCTCGACCACTCTCCCAAAACAATCACATCATCAGCATAAAACAAATGGGACATATTAAATGAATTAATATTAATACCTCTGAATCGACCCGTCTTTTGTATATTCTCAAAAGCAATATGTAACCCTTCCATAGCCAAAATAAACAAGAAAGGGGCCATGGGATCTCCTTGGCGAAGTCCTCGTTTTATCTCAAATTCCTCTGCCGGGCTCCCATTAATAAGAATGGATGCTCTGGATGAGATGAGACATGCTTTGATCCAAGATAGCCGTTTATTTCCAAAACCCATTGCCTGCAAAACAATAAAAAGGTAGTCCCAAGACAAGGAATCATATGCTTTGGCAAAGTCAATTTTGAACATCATCATTTTCTTCTTTTTCTTTTTGTGCCAATCTATAACTTCGTTGAGAATCAACGGCCCGTCCAAAATTTGTCTATCTTTAATAAACGCCGTTTGCACCAAACTAACCAATGAACCAACTACCTTAGATAACCTGTTTGCAAGGAGCTTGTCAATGATCTTGTATTGTAACCCAATCAAGCTTATGGGTCGAAAGTCAGAAAATAGAAGAGGGGAATCTACTTTCGGCAACAATGTAATAAAAGAGGAGTTGCATCCTTTCGGAATATAGCCACGGGTTTGGAAATCTTCAACAAACTTATATACATCATCCTGCATAATACCCCAAAAATGTTTGAGAAAAGCAAAAGAAAACCCATCTGGACCTGGTGATTTTTCTCCTCCACAGTCCCAAACGGCAGCTTTGATCTCTTCCTTTGAAAATGATGCCTCTAAAAACTCTGATTGGGTCGATGAAAGCTTTTGAAAGCTATTTTCTGGCCAAGAGAATCGAGCACCCTCGAACCTTTTAAATTTTTCTGAAATATAGTTCAAGAAGCACGACTTTATATCTGTTGGATTTTCAATCCACTGACCTTCGTATTTGATGCCACGAATTGCAGACAAACGTCGTCTTCTATTAATAAGAGCATGAAAATATTTGGTGTTCTCGTCACCTTCAACACCCTATTTGATTTTAGCTTTTTGTCGAAGATCTAGATTATGTTTTGCATCTAAGGTACGAATATCATGAAGAATAGCAGCCCTCATGCTGCTAAGGACCGAAGTGTCATGGCCTACCTGTTTATCCAAGGTGGCTAATTGTGCCACTAAATCATCCCGCGTCCTATTTTTAGCTTTTTTGTCGTTTCTCCACATCTTAACTGCATTTTTGACTTTCTTTAACTTTTCTTTAAAAACTATGCTATTATTGTTGCGGTTCATGACAGGTTCCTTCCAAGTTTCACTAACACATGTCTCAAGTCCCTCTGTCTCTAACCATGAATTGTAAAACTTGAAAGGTATAGCACCAAAATCTTTAGCCTTTTGTGAAAGAAGGATCGGACAGTGATCTGATAAAATGTCATCGAGAACAACAGCTGTTAAATCAGGAACTTGATCAAAAAATTCTTGCGAAACGAGAAAGCGGTCCAATTTACTAGCTGAGGTACCATTTGTGGCGAACCTAGTAAATCGATGACCACCCATCGGAATATCCAATAAATTTCTATCCATTATGAATCCATTAAAATTATCAGCATTTACCCGAGAAAATCCAATTCTTTCACCAGCATTACGAATTGCATTAAAATCACCAAATACAACAAACAATCCCGGGTTGCTTTCCATATGATTCGACAGTGTGTTCCAGAGTAAGAGTTTCTCATCTTCGTGTTGGGGAGCATATACATTGATCATAGAACACCGAATATTTAAGACTTTCCAGACTCCTTCTACAATGATGAAATTCTGTTCACTTAGCACCGAAGAACAGATAAAAACCTCTGGATCCCAAATAGAAATTAAACCTCCTGAATGCCCCCTGCCAAAATTTCTGCATATGAAAACCGGTAATTTCCCCATAGACTCATCACCCTACCTACATCAATTTTAGTTAAAAAGGATTCTTGTATTCCAAGGAAGTTCACTTTATGTTTAGCTAAAAGTGTACGAAGCGATTTTCTCTTTTCTCCGCACCCGCTACCACACAAATTTATAGAGAGAATATTCATTGGGCATCATACTCTACACTCATACGGATAGCCATTTGTTGAATTTCCTCTTTCGAACCAAGAAGATCAATTCCAGTATCCTTACTCATTCGGATAACACTATCTGCTTCATCATCGTTGACTCTCATACATCTAACTGAATGTAACAACCGCCAAAAATCGGTTCAAATTTTTTTTTTTCGAATAATAAAAACGTCAGCAATAAATAGAATAAATATAAATAAATTTTTACTTTAAAGATCTAAATACAACCTTTATAAATAAATTTTATAAATAAATAAAGTAAATAAAAATAAACTGTCGTTTCATAAATTAATTATATAACGACGATAATAAATTTTCATATATTTTTATAAGGTAACGTTAAAACGATTATGAATAAATTATCACTTTATAAATTAGGTATATGAAGACTAAAATAAAGCACCAAATCCTAAAGTAATCTAACTAATGCTTTAATAAAGTCACCTGTAAATTTTTATAATTTAACGACAATTATTTAGACTAAAACGCGGACTAAATATCTACCAAACGGATAAAAGGCAGATATTATTAGATGTTGGATACCCTTGCATGAGCTGTCAAACAATTAGCATTATCTCTATTCTTACTAGAGAAGAAGTATTGATGATGCTAATAGGAGATATGTCAAGCTCTGAACTAGGCCACGTATGTGTTTTAAGGGTTTTGATGACATAACAATGACATTATAATTCTGTATATTAATTTGATAAAAATAGATTTATGTATTTAAGAACTTTGAAAATTTGAGTTAGAAGTTTTGTTGGGGAAAGAATAGACAACAAGTACCATTTAATTAAATGTGAGTTTTGCTTCTCAAAGAAGCCATGGCAATTTCGAGGTATCTTTACAGAGAGAAAGCTTCTCCCATAAAACAAAGTTCCAAGAATTCAAAATTTCAATTTTCATCTATTATCCTTTTCTCTTCCCTTTCTAAATATTCAATTCATCGTATTAACCAAAACACATATTACTCAACTGTTTTTTTTCATTCTTATTCAGATTCATAGTATCTTTTTGAAAGATCGGTTCCATTACTTTTCTGTTGATATTTATCATATGATTGTTGTTTGAAAATGCATATCCTAATTATGTTGGTGGATGATATCTTGAAGAATGAAGATGTGGATAATAGCTTGAAGAATGAAGAGATCATAATAAAGATACTTCAAAAGGTATAGGAGTCTTTTTTTTTTATTAATTTTGATGGATATGGCTTTTATCAAATTAAATCCCAAAGAGCCCCATCTTGGAAAACATATACGTAATGACCAAGAATCATATCATATAAATATAAATATAAATATATATATATAAACATATTTTATTGCAGATGATGAAAAGTGCACGAAACATGTTTGATAAAATGCTTGAATTTTTTTTTTCCAATCCAGTTATGTTTTATTCATCAATTTATTTATTCTTTTTATAATATTTGGATTATTGATGAGGCGGTGGTGTCCATCACATTGTTTGTGGGGGTACTGTGTTTGTGTTTAGTAATCGGACACTTGCTCAATGAATATCGTTGGGTTAATGAATCTATCACTGCCATCATCATCGTACGTTGTTCTACTGCCTTAATTATGATGTTTAATTAGTTAAGTAATTATATTTCTTTCTTACCACGGTGCACAATCTGGTTAAATATCCTGATAAGCCACATGATAATTGACTTATTTTTACATTGGGTAGTTGTTTAAAGCTACTTTTAGTCACTTATTGTCTGATTTTTATTATTTTTATTTACATATGATCAGATTAGAGATAAATATTCTCAATGTTGTGGAACAAAGGATTTGGCGTTCTATGGAGGAGGGCCATTTTGAAAACTACCAGGGAAAGGAAAGCCCCTAAACTTGGATAGCAATCCTCATGTTGATCCAGATGAGGATATATTATATCGGATACTGTCAAAGAATAACTGTGCTCCCGAGTGACTAAAAGTAGTTTTTTGATTTGCAAACTCTTTTTTTTTCAAGTTTTATAATATTTGGTAGTATATCGTCGTAACTCTGGTATATAAAACTATCGTTAATAGGTACATTAATATGGTGTAGTCTAAATTTGATCATTTGTAGCAGGTTTTAAAGTGTAGATTATGGTGGCGAAAAGAAGGAGACGCACAACCTTGGGCTCGAGTGGACTCCTGATGATCAAATCATCTATGAAATAGTGAGTAAAGAGTATTTTTTTTTTCTTTAGTTTGACTGTTGAGGCCTGAGGGGCATACCAGGTACTTTTCAACTTTATAACCAGTATGAACTTTGTGGCATAGAAGGCATCATGCAAGGTAATTCACTATATTTAGCTTTTTCATACACCATACGATTTCTGCATTCTTCTTTACTGTCTTTTTTTTATAACTTATATCTGTATGCAAGTGGTGATGTTGCTCTTTTATATGCCTCAAAGGAGCCGTCAAATTTGCCAACGGCCAATTTCAATCAGAAGCTAGCTAGTGGTGCGTTTAATTGGAGAAAATGTTTTCTAGTTTTCTATTTCTAATTTTCTAGAAAATGGAGGGAGTTTTCATTTTCTAGAAAACAAA
>JAOEHQ010046188.1:0-11735 GCA_025447715.1 Asclepias incarnata
ATTTAAAAAAAAAAAAAAAAAAAAAAAAAAAAAAAAAAAAAAAAAAAAAAACCCTAAACCCTAAACCCTAAACCCTAAACCCAGACAATTCAATAATCTGTTAATCATCTCCTATTCTCCTTGAAATTCCGATCATAATCATGACTCCAAAAGATAGAAAAAGATCAACCTTGAAAAAAGCTCTCAAAAAAACGGGATTAAGCCTTGTTGATGAACCCACAGATTCCGATTCTGTTCCAGACCATGTTCAACCGTTAAATCAATCCAAATATAACCTAAGATCTTCCTCTAGTACAGATGAATCTGTCCCTGATTCGTTTGCCTCCTTGCCGCCGAAGAAAACCACAAAAAACCCTAGCGCCACCATAGAGCCGCCGCAAACCGCCGTGCATGGGGAGTTCTCCGACCGACCAGAAGGGGCCAATGCAGCGACTAAGAGAGGGGTGGGGTCAGTTTTGAAAGATGATAGCCAGAAAAACGATTTAGAAGGGGTAGACCCCGTTTTTTCTCCTAGCCGGAATTCCACCACCGTGCCGCCGCAACATGGGGAGGCCGCCGGCCGGCCAGAGATGGCTCAGGCAGCGACTAAGCCAGGGGGGGTGGGTTTGAATGATGAGGCGCAGAAAAAAGATTTTGTGGGGGTGGAACCCGTTTTTTCTTCTAGCCGGGAACACACTAGCACCACCATTCCACCGCCGGACCAGGGGGCTGAACAGATCCCGACTGAACAGCAGGGGGTGCATGATAATATGGAACAATCTGAGGGGGAGCTGGGTGATGGCTCGCAGCAAGACAGGGGATCGAAATTCTTTGAAACTAGCCCGATGTTTGTAAAACCCATGCCACCACCACCGAATGCCGAGCATGGTGGTGGCACCACCTCTGGACTAAGACAATATCCGACATTCTCATTTGGTCTGCAATCAGATGTGGGGGCTGAGGATGGTTCTATGGCTCGAAAAAATGGTTTGTTTCAACAAAGTGGTGATGAAAGTTTGACCTCTCAAAAGTCAAACAACATTATTAATGGTTTTAGTGCTACTGTTGACTCAAGAATTCAGGAAAAAACAAATGAATTTAAATCTGCTGGCCATATAATTGATCTTGATGATAATGGCAATGAAATTCAAAATACAGATGGTAGTGTTCAAGAAGTACAGGTGAATGAGACACATTTTGGACCTTTTAGTCCTAAGGATAAACATGTTCCCAATTCCTTTGCAAATTTGTTTAAGGAAGCAACCATCATTAATCGCACTGGTAAGCTTCGTTTCATCCCTCCTGTGTTTACTGAGATAGGTACTAAGCATGCTATTATTCCTGATGATCTCATTGTTAAACAAAGTGAGAAATGGTTGATGACACTTGTTGGTAGTTTTGTTGGTAAACGGCCTGCTTTCCCTTTTGTTCGCTTTCATGCTTTTAGATTATGGAAAAAGTATGGTCTTATTGATGTGGTGTTGAATAATCAGGGTAGATTTTATTTCAAATTTGATAATGCTGAAGGGTTGCAATTTGTAATTGACAACCGCCCTTGGCTATTCAATGATATCCCTGTATTGCTTAAAAAATGGGAAGTTGGTATAGAAAATGATAAGATTAGGCCTACCTCAGTTCACATGTGGGTTAACATCTATGATCTTACATCTACCTTGTGGGATTATGAGATTCTAAGTCACATTACCAGTGTTATTGGGGTCCCAATTGCTTTAGATAGATTTACTGAGGAAATGATTGAAAAAAAATCTGGTAGAGCATTGTTTGCTAGGGTATTGGTTAAAGTTGATGCTGATCATGATATTCCAGCCTTTGTAGAGGCAGTTGTTCTGGGTAAAATGATGAGATTTAGATTACAGTACTTTTGGAAACCAGATAGATGTTCCCATTGTGCGGTTTTTGGGCACAAGTTCATTGATTGTACAGATAGACCAAAGCCAGCTGAGGAAATGGAAGCAACAAATAATGAAGCAGGTCCATCAGGTACAAAAGATCAGGATATGCAGTATGATCAGGACTTCCAGCAGCCTAAGAAGCGAAGAAGAAGGCCCAAGAAGGTTAAAATCACAGGAGGCATACAGATTCCTAAGCCCAAGATGCAGTACAGAATTAAAAGCACTGATAAACCTGAGGATCCAAAAGGCAAGGCAAAGATCACTACACCAGAGACTACAGCTTCATCAGATTCATCTGCACCTGTTGGGTTTCCACCAGTTGTTACACCAGCTTCAGATACACAGTCAGGTACAAATGCTCCAGTCCAGCAGGTTAATACTTCTACTTCAGCACCAGTTATTGAGACAGGTAACCAGTTTGATGCATTATGTGCATTAAACACTGATGATGTCAGCATTCCCTCAGCCCCATCTACAGTTCAGCAGGATCCTGTTCCTTCCAATGCAGATAACTCAAATGAACCTGAAGATGAAGAGGATGTTGATTCTGATACAGGAAAGATAGGACAGTTTATGAGTCAAGATTCCATATAGACTAGTATTGTTTTGGATATTTATTATCTTTAGATTACTAGTTTTGTTTCAGGTATAGATTTATGGATATGATATATTCTGGGTGATCTGGGCCTGTCCAGTCACTTAGTTGGTTTATTCCCTGCACTACGGGTCCCCCTTATCTATTTTTGGGGGGCCCGTGGGGGCATTTCTTTTGTATTTTTTCATTCTTTTTAATAATATTTTCCTAGGACGTAAGTCCTTTTACCCAAAAAAAAAAAAAACCCTAAACCCTAAACCCTAAACCAAACCCTAGGATGGTGTAGTGTGTGTTTTTTCTCTCAAAAAATTGGCGATTTTTTTCCCTAGCAAAAACAACGAATTTTTCATGCAAAAATCCTCAAAATTCGTGAAACACACAAGACAAATCCCACTATCTGATTAATTAATTCATGTTTTCCTTGAAATCTGTTCATAATCATGTCCCCAAAAGATCGTAGAAAGAGTTCGAAAAAGGTAAGCAAAAAAACGGTTTTAAAACTCATTGATGAATCCACGGATTCGGATTCTGTTCCAGCCTTCTTGCAAACGTCAAAACAATCCAATTACAACCTGAGATCTTCCTCTAGTGCCGATTCATCTGTTCCTGATTCATTTGATTCATTGCCGTCGAAGAAAAACATAGAAAACCCTAGCACCGCCACTGTGCCGCCGCAAACCACCGTGCATGAGGGGGTCGCCGGCCGGCCAGAGGTGGCCCAGGCCGCGACTAAGGAGGGGGTGGGGTCAGATTTGTGTGATGATAGCCAGAAAAACGATTTAGAGGGTGAAGAACCCGTTTTTTCTCCTAGCCGGAAAACCACCACCGCGCCGCCGCAACATGGGGAGGCCGCCGGCCGGCCAGATGTGGCCATGGCAGCGACTAAGCCAGGGGGGGTGGGTTTGACTGATGATGAGGGAAAAAAAGATTTAGAGGGGGTGGAAGACGTTTTTTCTTCTAGCCGAGAACACTCCACCACCGCTGAACCACCACCGGACCAGGTGGCTGAGCAGACCCAGGGTGACCACCAGGATGATGCTGAAGCTTCTTTGCATAGTTCACAGTCAGAGGTTGGGTCGGGTGATGATTCGAAGAACTCGAAAAATGAAGAAAACTCTAGCCCGACTTTCGAGAATCCCATGCCACCACCACCAAATGCCGAGCATGGTGGTGACCCTACCCCGAACCTTCGATCGTATCCTTTGTTCAATTCTGTTTTGCAAGCAGGTGGGGGAGATGGTGGTACTTCTACAGATCGAGTGAATGTTTTGGTGCAACAAAATGCATGTTTGACTCCTCAAAAGTCAAACATTAATGTGAATGATTTTGGTGCTACTGTTGTCGATCATGCAAAGGGTAATACAAATGTCTTTGTTTCTGCTGGCAATGTTATTGAGCTTGAAGATTCTAGTAATGATAAAAATAATAATTATGGACCTAATAGTCCTAAGGATGGCCATATACCGAATACCTTTGCTAATTTGTTTAAGGAAGCAAACATCATCAGTCGCACTGGTAAACTTCGTTTTATCCCTCCTGTTTACACTGAGATAGGTACTAAACATGCTATAATTCCTGATGATCTCATTGTTAAACAAAGTGAGAAATGGTTGTTGACTCTAGTTGGTAGTTTTGTTGGTAAACGCCCAGCTTTTCCTTTTGTTCGGTTTCATGCCTTTAGATTGTGGAAAAAGTTTGGATTAGTTGATGTGGTTCTGAACAATCAGGGTCGTTTTTATTTTAAATTTGATAATGCTGATGGGTTGCAATTTGTTATGGACAACCGCCCCTGGTTATTTAATGATATTCCTGTGCTGCTTAAAAAGTGGGAAGTTGGTATTGAAAATGATAAGATTAGGCCTACCTCGGTACATATGTGGGTTAACATCTATGATCTTACTTCTTCTATGTGGGATTATGAGATTTTGAGTCACATTACTAGTGTTATTGGGGTTCCAGTTGCTTTAGACAGGTTCACTGAGGAAATGATTGATAAGAAATCTGGTAGGGCAATGTTTGCTAGAGTTCTGGTTAAAGTAAATGCAGATCATGACATCCCAACATTTGTAGAGGCAGTTGTTTTGGGTAAAATGATGAAATTTAGGTTGCAATACTTTTGGAAGCCAGACAGATGTTCACATTGTGCTATTTTTGGGCACAAGTTTATTGATTGTGCAGATAGACCTAAGCCAGCTGAGGAAATGGAAGCAAAAACTAATGAAGCAGGTCCATCAGGTACAAAAGATCAGGATACTCAGTTTGATCAAGGTGATAAGGATTTCCAGCAGCCCAAGAAGAGAAGAAGAAGGCCTAGGAAGGCCAAAGCAGCAGGGGGCATTCAGATTCCTAAGCCCAAGGTAATATACATTCCTAAAAGAGTTGAAACAGTTGAGGACCCGAAAGGTAAGAAAAAGATGACCGCTCCAGAAAATACAGCTTCTTCTGATTCATCTCTACCGGTCAGGTTCCCACTAGTTGTTACTCCAGCTCCAGATACACAGTCAGGTACTTCTGCTCCAGCTCAGCAGAATATTGCCTCCACTTCAGCACCAACTATAGTTACAGGTAACCCGTTTGATGCATTGTGTGCATTAAACAGTGATGATGTTAGTATCCCAACAGCTCCATCTATACAGGACATAGTTGCAGCAAATGTCACTGAGGATGAAGATCCCGAAGAGGTTGAGTCTGACCAGGAGAGACAGCTCAGTTCATGGGCAAGTTATAGCATAGTATTGATATGGATTTACATTTCATTAGGATACTAGTTACTGCTTCATTGTTTAGATTACAGATATGATTTATTATGGGTAGTCTGGGCCTGTCCAGTTACCTGCTGGTTTATTTCCTGCACTACGGGTTCCCCTTATCTATTTATGGGGGGGCCGTGGGGGCATTTCTTTGTACTTTTTATTTACTTTTATATTATTTTCCAAAGGGCGTAAGTCCTTTTATCCAAAAAACAACCCTAAACCCTAAACCCAAAACCCTAACCCCTAACCCCTAACCCCTAACCCCTAAACCCTAACCCCTAAACCCTAACCCCTAACCCCTAACCCCTAACCCCTAACCCCTAACCCCTAAACCCTAACCCCTAAACCCTAAACCCTACACCCTAAACCCTAACCCCTAAACCCTAAACCCCTAAACCCTACACCCTACACCCTAAACCCTAAACCCCTAAACCCTACACCCTACACCCTAAACCCTAAACCTTACACCCTACACCTTACACCCTAAACCCTACACCCTACACCCTACACCCTAAACCCTACACCCTACACCCTACAACCTAAACCCTACACCCTACACCCTACACCCTAAACCCTAAACCCTACACCCTACACCCTACACCCTAAACCCTAAACCCTAAACCCTACACCCTAAACCCTAAACCCTAAACCCTACACCCTAAACCCTAAACCCTAAACCCTAAACCCTACACCCTAAACCCTAAACCCTATGGATTTTCATTTGGTCAAAAAATTTTCTCTCTCTAACTTTCTCTCTCTAAAATTTCTCTCTCTCTTTTTGCGATTTTTCACGTACTAAGAAATCTCTCCAAAAACACTCTAAATCTGTCTTAATTTCTTGTTGTTTTCTTGTCTTATACTCATGAATCCATCACCTAAATCATCGTTTCATCCCCCAAAACCTTCAGATCCTGGTGTTGCTTCACCAGATCCAAATTTCTTCACTCCCATTGCTGGGTTTTCTGAGCCGCCACCGGTCATTAGAACAGGGTATAACAAAATGAAAAGTAATAATCAAAAGAAGAAGAGCAATATGGATAAGAAGTCTGATAGTAATTTAAATATCTCAAAGAAAAGGAAACATGGAATGAGGAAAATTTTGGCTCGTGGTAAATCAGGGAGTATGATTGAATCTTCTAAGAAGTCAAAATCTGGTATGCAACCATTTCCAAAAATTATCAATGATAAGGAGTTTGATTTTGATAGTAGTGAGATTAATATTCCTACTGCAGATATGAATGATTTTAATTTTTCTAATGCCATTGATAGTATGAAAAATTCTGTGGTTGCTCAATTATCTTTAAGGAATTTAAGGAAGAAATTATTGAATGTGGAAAAGGATAAGAAATCTGTTAAAAATGATAAGGGTGTTGTTGAAATTCCTCAAAAAGTTGTTAATGATTTTATAGAGGTAATGTCAAATGGTGGTATGAAGCAAAGTAGCAGTGTTTCTGGTTTGAAGGCTGATGGTGATAATTGTGCAGATGGTAATGGTCTAAAGGAGGTTGTGGTTGATTTTGGGCCAACTAGTAGTAATTTTGGGTGTAGTGAAAACAAGAGTGGTACAGCGGGGGTATTTGTTGATGAGGAGATAGATCGTGATGGGGTTATTATGGAAGATTGGGTTAGTGATGATGATTGTGAAATGATTGAGAATGTTGGTAGTAAACCCTATAGTGCTAAAGCTAAAGCTAACCCAGATTGTAAAGAGAATTGTAACAATGAAGGGGATGGTGAGGTTGAAAAGTGTGTCAAGAGGGTGGATGTAATTGGTGGTAAGACTATTTTAGAAGCTAATAAGAATAATGGAACTGGTAATAAATATGTTAATATGCAGGGTAAATCTAATGCTTGGGCAGAGCAGAAAGTTTCTTTTGTTGAACTTATTAGAAAAGCTAATGAAGAAGAGCATGCCAAGTTGAGTTTTATTGCTCCCAATACCTGTAATGATGGTCTGGCAAGAGTGGTTTTTACAAAGGAGGATTTGAAGATTAGTGAAGCTATAGTTTCTTTACATTTGTATGGATATTTTGTGGGAACTTCTATGGATTATCAGGTGGTAAGTTCAAATTTAAGAAGGATGTGGAGGGCATATGGGTTAGTTGATATTTCTAAAAATGCTGCAGGTTTTTTCTTTTTCAAGTTTAGAAATGAAGAAGGTATGAGGGAGGTGTTAGCAAATGGCCCTTGGTTAGTTGAGAATATCCCACTTATGCTATATGAATGGAAGCCAGGTGCAGGTACTGAAAAAATAGAACCTTCTAAGGTCCCAATTTGGGTTTGCCTACATCAGTTAGGTTTAGAATTATGGAATGGGCTCTGTATAAGTAAGTTATTAAGTTTTATTGGAGTCCCTCTGTTAATGGATAAGGTGACTATGGAGAGGTGTGTTAATAAGACTGGGAGAATGGGATATGCAAGGGTTTTAGTTGAGGTGTCTGCTGAGAAAGAGCTTCCAAGTGAGATTGAAGCTGTTTTCCCATCTGTTGGTGTTAGGCCGGAAAGGGTTGTCAAATACCCTGTCTCATATCAGTGGAAGCCTCCTATTTGTGTGTTTTGTAAGAAAATTGGGCACTCTACAAAGCAATGTAAGTTGAGGCCCAGGACTGAAGAGGAGTTGGTAGCTCAGAAAATCAAGGAAGCTTTAAAGGTGAATGTAGTTGATGAAATTAATGTAAATAAAGGGATTGAAGATGAGGAGGGTTTTATCACTGTTTTAAAGAAAAATAGAGGTGGTGGTGGTCAGAATGTGAGAAATAATAGTGGACAAATTGGTTCTTTTAGGCAGCAGAGATATGGGAATGGTTTTAATTATAGAAGGAGTGTATTTGATAGAATTGGAGGTAATCCAAGAGGTGAAAGTTTTAATCAGGGTAAGGGGAAACAGATGGCTTTTAATCAGGGTAAAGAGAAACAGATGGCTTTTAAAGAAAAGGGAAGTCTTGGGCCTGTTGTAAATAGGCTAAAGAAAGTAGATACAAAATCACCAGGACCGACTATTGTAAAAGTTGGAAATGGTGCTTCTACTTCTGGAACAAAGGATAGTAGTAAGGGTTTGAATATGCAAAACAAAAAGACTTATAAAGTTGTTAAGGATAATAGAGGAAAGGTTGATTGTAGTGATGAGAGTTTAAAGGGGCATAAAAATGTTGAAACTTCGAACAGGTTTGCTGCTCTAGATATTCATGAAGAGGACGCTGGAATACAGATGGAGTATGATACAGATCAGGGAGATGGTTGGGATAATGATTGTATGTTGTATGAATTTCAGAAAGAGGTTGTTATGAAATTCATAATTGACAAGAAAGTGCTAGATGAGAAGACTAAAGAGCAATGGTCGTGTGGGCAGTATGAGTTCTATCTTGCCAAGTGTGAAGAATTGGGGATTAACTTAAACCATGAGAATGATGAAGTGGAATCTGATGTGGGAGAAACAGGGAGATTTATGAAAATTGATGATGAGAAGACCGATAAGGTACAACTAGTGAATGAAGGTACCTTAAATCACCAAAGTTTTTAAATGTTATTACAAATTCTTACTTGGAATGTTAGAGGATTATCAAACCTCTCTAATCAAGATGAAGTATTGAGACTTATGAATGAGAATAGTTTCAGTGTTTGCTGTTTTCTGGAGACACATTTGTATAAAAATAAATTAGTTAAGGTAGCCAATAGGTTGTTTGGTCACTGGAATTGGTTATCTAATAGTGCCTTGTGTGATGGAGGTACTAGAATAATGGTGGGTTGGGATCCTAATAGTGTTAGGGTTATGGTTTTGGATATGCATTCCCAAGTAATAAACTGTTTTGTAGAAATGGTTAATGGGCGACAGGGGTTTTTTTGCTCGTTTGTGTATGGATACCATAGAATGGTGCCTAGAAGGGAATTGTGGAGGAAGTTAGAATTGCATAAGAATTTTGTCAAGAACAAACCTTGGATATTAGTTGGGGATTTTAATGCTACTTTAGAACCTGATGAGCATTCGGCAGGGGGTTCTAATTATACTAAATGTATGGAGGAATTTAGAGAGTGTGTAGAGGAGATAGAGGTTGATGATTTGTGTAAGTCGGGTTTGCATTATACATGGAACAAGAATCCTGGGAAACCTGATGGGATTATGAAAAAACTAGATAGAGCAATGGGTAATGGAAGTTTTATTTCGGAGTTTCCATGTGCAAATGTTGTGTTCTTGCCTTTTTACAAGTCTGATCATAGTCCTATTATAACAAGGATTCCTGAATTACAGAAAGCAAAACCAAAGCCTTTCAAGTTTCATAACTACATTGCAAGAAAACCTGAGTTTTTGTCAACTGTGAAAGAAGTTTGGAAGCAGGATGTGCCAGGGTTTTCTATGTACTCTTTAGTGACCAAAATGAAATTGTTAAAGAAGCCTTTTAGAAGATTGAATGCGAAGCAGGGGAACTTGTTTAATAAGGTAAAGATGTTAAGGGAGGAGCTTGCTAGAGTACAATCTGCTGTAGCTGGTGAACCACAGAATGTAGAGTTAAGGGAAGAAGAAATAGCATATTTAAAGGCATATAATGAGGCTGTTTTGGATGAGGAGATTTTTTTGAAGCAGAAGGCCAAGATTGGTTGGTTGAAAGAAGGGGATTTTAATACAAAATATTTTCATAATGTAGTTAAAGGGAGGCTAAATAAGAACAGGATTGAGTCTGTTTGTGATATGAATGGTGAGAGGTTTTTTGGTGCACAAGTTGGTGAGCAATTTATCAAGCATTTTCAAAGTGTTTTAGGTTGCTGTAATGAGGTGCAGCCTATAATGGAATCCGAGCAGCTGTTTACAAGAAGAATTAGTGTTCAAGATGCAGAATTAATGATCAGGCCAATCACTGATGATGAAGTAAAGGATGCACTTTTTGATATAGAGGATAACAAGGCACCAGGACCTGATGGGTTCTCTGCTAAATTTTTCAAAGCTGCCTGGGGTGTTATTGGAAGTGATGTGTGTAGGGCAATAAAAGATTATTTCTATAATGGAAAGTTGTTGAAAGAAGTTAATGCAACAGTCATTGCTTTGGTCCCTAAAATAGATACTCCCCAAAAGGTGTCTGATTTTAGGCCCATTGCTTGCTGCAATGTCCTCTATAAATGCATTAGTAAAGTAATTTCAAATAGGATAAACGGTGTACTTGGTAAAATTGTTGATGAGAATCAGAGTGCATTTATCCCGTCAAGACAGATCAGTGATAATATTTTACTTACTCAAGAGCTCATGAAAGGGTATCACAGGAATAGAGGTCCTGCAAAATGTGCTTTTAAAATTGATGTGCAAAAAGCTTATGATTCAGTAGAATGGGTTTTTTTGAAAGAATGCTTAAGGCAGTTTGGGTTTCATGTTTGCATGATTGAGTGGATAATGAACTGTATATCCTCTCCTTCTTTTACTATCGCTGTCAATGGAGAGCACATGGGCTACTTCAATGGAAAGAGGGGTCTAAGGCAGGGAGACCCTTTGTCCCCTTATCTATTTACCATGCTAATGGAGGTTCTTAATTTGATGATTAAAAGGCAAATAAGAAATGGGGATAATTTTCAATACCACTGGAGATGTGAAGAGTCACAGTTAACACACTTGTGTTTTGCTGATGATTTACTGCTATTTTGTCATGGGGACAATGAGTCTGTCATGGTGTTAAGGAAAGCATTAGATGAGTTTAGTAAGGTATCTGGTCTGGTTGCTAGTGTTGAGAAAAGTATGGTTTTCTTTGGTAATGTGAAAAGTAGTGTGAAGACTGAAATTCAGAATGTTGTGCCTTTTAAAACTGGTGAACTTCCAGTAAGATATTTAGGTGTTCCTTTGTTGGCTAAGAGATTATATAAAAAAGATTGTATTAGGCTGATTGATAAAGTTAAAAGGAAGTTAAGTGATTGGAAGAATAAAGCACTGTCATTTGCTGGTAGACTCCAGCTTATAAACTCAGTGCTGAGTTCTCTTCAAGTGTATTGGTCATCCGTCTTTATTCTACCTAGAGGGATATCAGATGATATTGAGAGAATGATGAGGGGTTTTTTATGGTGTCATGGTGATATGAAAAGGGGTAAAGCAAAGGTGAAATGGGAAGATGTGTGCAAACTGAG
This sequence comes from Asclepias incarnata, assembly GCA_025447715.1. Taxonomy (NCBI): domain Eukaryota; kingdom Viridiplantae; phylum Streptophyta; class Magnoliopsida; order Gentianales; family Apocynaceae; genus Asclepias; species Asclepias incarnata. The sequence continues at coordinate 11,340 of JAOEHQ010046188.1, forward strand.
GTCACAAAGGGGTTTAGGAATTAAAAGACTTTATTTGTGGAATGTTGCACTTATGTCTAAGCATATTTGGAACCTTGTGAATAATAAGGATTCCATTTGGGTGAAGTGGATTAAGAATGTAAAGATTAAAGATAGGAATTTCTGGGATCTTCCTTCACATAAAGACACCTGTTGGAGTTGGAGAAAGTTGTTGCAGAGCAGAGAATTGGTGAGGGAATTTATTGTGTACAGGATTGTAAGTGCACGTTTTGGTGTGACAACAGCAACCATGATATGATTAGTACTTTTGTTTAGCATTCTTATTATGTAATCATTAACAATGTATTTTGGATCTTTATGTTTGTGAACGAATGATTACATCTCTTATCTATCTTGTTTATCTATCTATCTATCTAT
>JAOEHQ010046189.1:0-11735 GCA_025447715.1 Asclepias incarnata
ATGATCTAATGGTCAAGATCTTATCTTACTTGTTTTACTTTAATATTTGTTTTACAATAACCAACCCCTATATATATGTATATATATATATGTATATGTATTGGATGCATTTAGTTTACATACTTTTTTGGAAATTTCTAACAAGATTGATGTCAGATTAAAGAGTAAAAAAAATTGAATTTATATAAAAAAAAAATTGGGGGTGATGTTTATGGAAGATGTAAAAAACTAGAGAAAAACTACCATGAACAAAATATGACAAATTCATTTTTTTACCCACGTTCCTACTTGTTTTTATTTTAAAGATGGATATAGAAGAATGTTACCCTAAATATATCTATATTTCTATATAATAATTCTAACCTTTCTTGTTGAAAAGTTACACTTTTAGGATATACAAGATTACCATTTTATTTTTAATGAATTAATTTACACCACCAGGGTTCATTATCTTCTAAAATATCTCCACTACTCATTTACATCAATCACCACACCACTCGCCACCATCGCCATCACCAATCGCCGTCATCACGACCAGTCGCCGCCGCCGCTACATCGTCGCTTCCGCCGCCACCGCCGCTGCATTGCGTGGGTACCACTATAGTGTGTATATATATATATATATATATATATATATATTGGTAGATGTGCATGTCCTTATTAACAATATCTAGACCTGATTATCCAATTTAATTTACCTCTGCATTTTTTAATATAAATGTTCAAATTAGTTTCTTGATTTTCATTTTTTATTCTCAAATGGGCATATTCTCTAATAAAACAAATCCAAAATTCTTAAAAGAATCTTATTATTTTTCTATTATCTTTAAAAGTTATTAAAAAAATAATAATTGGAGGCTTGACCATACAGGACACAACTACATGACTCTACCATCACTCAAGCAGCATATGATTTGCTTCATCTCCTTTTTCAAGCAAACCATATTCAAGTTTTCAACAAATCACAAGACCCTACATTACATATCTTTCATAATTCACCATTAAACCTCTCATTTCTACATTCTGTTTTTCCTTTAATAATGTTTTCATCAATGTCACCAAAATAGTACTTGTTGGGTTTCCTTAAATGTTCTTAATAATATTAATCATAAACTTTATATCATATATATTATTTGCAGCTTCTTAAATGGATTGAGTCATCAAGACTTCAAAAATTTCTCTATTCTTCAATACCCAGGTATAAAACTCAAATCTGTATTAAGTTTGCATCAAGTAAGTTTCCCAATGTTTTGTTTCTTTAATGAGATAATCATGTTTAGAATATTTGATTATTTTTTTTTGTTGTAATTTGGATTACTTTTCTCTAGTTTTGTTGGATATGGGTTCTAACTTCTAAGCAATGTTTAAAAAACCGGTTTTTTTGTTTGAACTGGTTTTATGACAGAAAACTGTTTAACTGGTCGGTTCAATATATAGATAAAATCATTATATTTACAACAATGTTATCTAATTTATACATAAACTTATCATATTAAATTAATAAACAATGATAGCATATAACTTTAACAATACAAAAAAATAAAAGGAACAAGATTAAAGCTACTCAACATTTATTTTTTTTTATAAAAAAAACTTAGATATAAAAAACCGGTTTTTTATCTGACAAAAAGCCTGTTCAACCAGAAAAACAGACAGTTTTACTAAAAAATTACTTACAATTAAACTAGTTGATTGATTGGGTAATGATTAACCTTTGAACCGGCCGGTTTTTAAAACATTGGTTCTAAAGAGTGTTTGAGATTGCATTTTCAAAATTAGATTTGTGTTTTGAAAAGTTTGACAGAAAAGCGATTATTCAAAATTGCGTTATCTCTTCATAAAAACGTAAATGATCACTTGTCTATCAAATTTTTTATAGCGTATTGTTTGTGTTTTGAAACCGCATGTAAATTAAAAGGCAATCCAAAAGACACTAAATGGTAAACAGTTCATGCTGAAAATGAAATGAGAGGACATATATAAATTAGTTTATCATCGACTTGAAAAGAAAAAATCAACTCTCACCTACAACTCAAGAGGCCAGTAGGCCACCATATATGTTACAAGCATATAGTCATAGTGTGAAAAGGAAATATTTTTAGTGTCACTAGTTTAATATATATAAGTATCGGGTCGTAATAAAATGAAAACTAAAAAATGTTGAAAATTAAGGGACAAATCTCAGCCACACATTTCTTTTAACTTTTTTCCTTTTTTTCTTTAATTTTTTTTTTTACCTTGTTTCTTTTCATCTTTAATTTTTAATTTTTTTTATAAATAAAACCCACTTAAAATTTTTTTTTTTCTTTTTTCCGGATGATGATAGGGTACGGGCGTAGCCCTTAAGGGTATTAATAAGGGGTAGCCCTTATCGGGCGTAGCCCTTATCGGGTATTAATAAGAGGTAGCTGGTGGGGTGATAGGTCATAGGGGGTGATCGGTGATGGGGTGATCTACCTGATGGGCTTCGCCCGAAAATTAAAAAGTCGTCGAAAATATATCGGATGACCTCTTTAATGAAAGAGGACGGAATTTTAAGAACACCCATATAATTTTCATAATTTATCGATGTACGATTTTTGAGATAAAAGATTTTGAATGAATTAAATGAAACTAATGATTTATGCAGGAAAAAGAAAAAAGAGTATGACCGAAAATTGTCCCTTGGTTTTCACCGTACTTAATTATGGTTTGCAATATAAGTATAAGTATATATAATATTAGTAGAAGGAAAATGTAGAATCTCACAATTTACTCATGTTTTTTTTTTAAATCTACATATCCACCTAAACTATATCTTGTATTCTAGCTAAACTTCTAGAAAATAAAGGTTTGATCTTTTTGGTTGTAATGTACATTATCTGACATGGGTGTTTCTCATTATTACAGAAAATATATAGTTATAGAGAAAAAGGGGTTAGTGTAAAATTAATTCGACCGAATGGAATCTCCGGTGGCTGCGAAGAAATTGCATCAAAGTTTAAGTAGAAATAAGACTATGGAGAAAAAAGATGATACTTCTTTACATATTGCAGTCAGGGCAGGAGACGTAGATGCTGCTTTTAAAATTTTAAGTAGTTATGATGAACAAAAGTTGGATGATTTTTTGTCAAAGAAGAATCAATCCGGTGAAACCGCGCTTTATGTTGCCGCTGAGTATGGTTGTGTTGATTTGGTGAGAGAGATGATCAAGCATTATGACTCTGAGGCTGCAAGTATCAAGGCCAACAATGGCTTTGATGCCTTTCATATTGCAGCGAAACAAGGAAATATTGGTAAGGATTTGAACATAATTTATATATTTTTAATTGTTTTTCATGTGCTAATTAATGTATGAATTTGAGATAAATCAAGGAGTTGACCTAGTGGATCACATTTGAGATTTGGTTTCAGTTTTTTCAATCTAACATGTGTTATCAACTCCTTTGAAGCCATGTATGCTTGCCAAAATGCATAGAGTTTGTGTGGGCCATATGAATAGGTGCCTTTTGTAGGTGCAAGATAACTTGGTATTAAGTTGATCTCTATGGTCAAATGGACAAACTTCAAACTTTATGATTGATATGAAAAAATTGTTGGAATAATTTAATAACTAAAGGACTCTTGTGTTACAACAAATGTTAGTTAATCACATTAGCTTTACACTTGGTATGGAGTTTGAATTTCCTTCATTAATGCTTAATCTAATGGTCAAAACATACCAACAATCATGAGTTTTTATCAAGACATTTTTAAGTCAAGTTTGTCAACAAAAGTTTAGATTTTTTAGCATGAATCTTTCAGAAAGGTTAAGTTGCAACTTTCTTTATACCATTTCCATGTGTCCTGTCTTCTTTCTGCAAACATTAGGTAAATAAGACATATGATCAGATATTCGATTCCATCCGTGACAATTTTTTTGATATCGAAGGGTTCTTAAGATTTAAAAATTTCATTACAGAGGTGTTGAAGATTCTTATGGAAATGCATTCAGAGCTTTCGATGACTTTCGATCAAAATAACACCACAGCATTGCATACTGCTTCAGAACAAGGCCATATTGAGGTTGTGAATTATCTCTTGGAGAATAATAGCAGCATGGCTAGTATTGCAAGAAGCAACCTGAAAACTGCTTTACATTCATCTGCAAGAAAGGGTCATTTAGAGGTGGTAAAAGCACTTTCACAGAAAGTACCAGAGATTGTTGGTAGAGCTGATAAGAAGGGACAAACGGCTCTTCATATGGCGGTTAAGGGACAAAATGTTGAGGTTGTTAACGCACTTATTGCAGCCGATAATGGATTGATAAATATGGTTGACAAAAAGGATAACACTGCACTGCATATAAGTACAAGAAAGGGCCGGACACAGGTACGTCAATGTTACCTTACATGTGACAATTGAGATCGATAGGGAAACTTTCTAAATTAATTGATATGGTTGCTAAAACTGGTAAGATAATGTCAGTTAGTTTCTTTTAAGGATTTAAATTGAAGTTGGTAGCTAAAATTGGAAAAGTTATGAAGTTTTTCTATTTCATTCAGTTTATATTACGAAAAAAAAGTACTAGTAATGAATTTTCGAAGGTGGAAATGTCGATCAACCTACTCATAAGTTGGTTGATTTGGGTGTTTAAGATCGGGTTGAAAGTTGCCCAAGTTTTATCTTAAAGATTTAAAGCATACAATCATCTACATTGTTTTGTTTTGAAAGATTTCAGTCATGAATCATGATTGTAATAACATTGTACTTGTTAATTTGTTATTATCGTGCAATAATTATTTAAGATGTTGGACAAAAAAAGAGTCCATGGGGCAGCCCAACCAAATTTAGTCCATTCCAACCCAGAGCAAAAAGAACCAATTTTCAACCTGAATCTATCTTGTCCCATTACCCAACCTGCCCGGCTACTAACTCTAGAAATTTTCTTGGAAAGTTGAAGAACTCATCAGATTTGATGTTAGATATGATTAAGATGTTTGACTTTTTTCAAAAAAAGCATAATTAGATGTTTGACCTCAAAAGACAAAATGTACTTTGTGTTGAAACAAATGGAGTGATCTCTTTTTGATATCATGTTACTTAATTGCAGATTGTCTTGGCATTGCTAAGTAACAAGGGAACAATCAACAAAGAAGTCATTAACAAATATGGAGAAACAGCTCTTGACACGGCTGACAGATTGGGGAAATCAGAAATCGCGATTATCTTACAAGAACATGGAGTCCAAAAAGCCAAATCCATGAAAAACATACCACCACCATTAACACCAAAAACCCGTGAATTAAAACAAACAGTAAGTGACATCAAACATGGAGTTCATAACCAGCTCAAACACGTACTCAAAACTGAAAAAAACGTAAAAGGAATGAGAAAAAGAATCAACAAAATGCATCTTGAAGGCCTCAACAATGCAATCAATTCCACCACAGTTGTTGCAGTTTTGATTGCAACGGTTACTTTTGCTGCCATTTTTCAATTACCCGGTCAATATGTTGATAACCCAAAAGAAATACCAAAAGGGTTTTCTTTAGGAGAAGCAAACATAGCTTCAAAACCAGAATTCATCATTTTCTTGATCTTTGACTCTTTAGCACTCTTTATATCACTTGCGGTGGTGGTAGTTCAAACGTCTATCGTGGTAGTGGAGAAACGAGCAAAGACACAGGTGATGCAATATATCAATAAGTTAATGTGGTTAGCCTGTGTGTTTGTTTCAGTTGCGTTTCTTGCGCTGTGTTTTATTGTTGTTGGAAATGAGAAATGGTTGGCGGTTGGGGTTACCGTTATTGGGTCAGTGACATTGGCGTCAACGTTAGGGACTATGTGTTATTGGGTTATTATGCATAGAATTGAAGCTAGTAACATAAGGAGCCGCAGACTTGAGAGGAGTTGCAAATCACTCTCTGAGTCGGTGTCACCACTCACAGATTCTGAAACTGATGATTGCACGAGATTGTATGCTATTTGATCATCATAATAATGTTGTATGCTCTACCTCTTTTTTCACTAAGAAGTTGTCTTTTTTTTTTCCTCTGTATTTTTGTTGGTACCTGTGTTAAGCAGGTACCATTTCATATGTAAATATTTCCAAGGATTAATAAAGTAGATTAAAATTGCTCTGCATGTCTGAATCTCTTTGTTGTCTTTGACTCGTTGATGCAATTCTAGGTGGACTCATTTTTGAAGACAATTTTGTTAAGCTTCTCATGCATGGACAGATGGCCAAAGTGGTGGGAAAATATACACATTTCCCCTATTTTATTTTGTAGTATAAAGTCCAATTCTTTTTCTACTCTTTAAGGTAAACCACCTTACCTAGCTTTGTCTAAGTCTAACTTTGATTAAGAGGTACATTATCTTTATTAACCCAACTTTAAATGCAAAAAGGACAAATCCCCTAGAGAGATCATTGAAAACAAAATGTCTATGCATATCTTCTTTTTGAAAAGCATAGTTCGTTGGTAGGCATAATGGCACATATTCTGTTTCTTTTTCTTTTTATTTTATTTCTGAAAAGGAGAGTTCATTTGTGTGCACATATCCTAATATCAGAAAGCGTATGTTCATATGAGTTTGGTTCAATATTTGTGAGAAACCAAGGAAGTCAGAAAGACCCTCGAGCCTGGACGTTGGACCTAACTAGATGGTTCATGGGTATGACTCACGGCTAGCTTATTCGTGATTGGATACTTAAACAGATGGCGTGTTTTGATATAACTATATAAGTGCTTAAAGGTTAAAAGCAACAGCTGATGCTTTGGCAAAAACTGTCATTGCTTAAAGCAACATTGGCCACTTTAAAGATTGAAATCACCTTCATGGGTCCTTACTATGCTTAAATCTACACTCACAATTAATCTTTAGTTTAATTTTTAACTTATAAGTAAAGGTTTGTTAGTTGATGTAATGATGTTGACTCTGCATAAAGAATTTTTTTTTAAATCTGTCAAGTAGATAACTTTGACCTTTTTAATAATGAAGAATACCCTGAATCATTAACTTGATATACAAGATCTTTCACCATCTTCTTTTTTAGTAGTAACTTTGGTAAAGTGACATTTCATAAGACTAACTGTAAGTTTTATAATTCTTGAATTCAGAGAAGAAATATTATAATAAAAGTAGTACTAGATTTGAGAATTTTACTACTGAACAGGGGTAATAAGAAAAAAGTTATAGTTGTAGCAGATTCCTCACTTTTATGTACTGTACATTACAAGATATCTAAATGGGCTGAGGTCTAAAGACCAAAAAGGCTTGACTGTAAATGTACTTGATGTGTAGTAAGATGTACATGGTAGTAAAATGCTAAAAGTGACCTAGTTTTAATTTTACTTGTATGTCTATAAATTTCCTTCTGTTACTATTAGTTGAATTACTTACACGGCCTAACTACGGTATTTATAGTTTTTTCTATCCAGGTTATCCAAAAGAGTGAGTTTTTTAACTCATATTTACACGGCCAAATCAAGATATCTTTGTAGCCCTCTCTGGGAAATGTCTCTGGTCATCCCCAACAAGATATTACCTAGTAAATTTGAACATTAACATTAGGTCTTCTTACCACTAAACCAAGACACTAAAAAGCTTTAGAGCAATTTTTATAGAATATTAAAAGGGGTGTTAGATAATTAACAGTAAAAGTTAATTTATGACAGAAACCAATTAACTATGCCAAAGGCATTTTTCTTTATCACTCTTCTGACCTCTTTTTCTTTATTTTTTTCTTTCTTTTTTTTTTTTTGGACAGAATCTTTTTCTATTACTTTCTGGTCCTCTTTCCACTTCTATTTAGTGAATAAAAAGATTGATAATTTCACTTTTCAAAGTTCTTTTAGAGTAAGAAAAGTTATTTATGCCTAAAATACTTAAAAGAGAAAACAATATAACTAAAGCTGTGATGGTGAAGAAGGGTAAGTAATATATGATGATTAGCAACACATTTAAAGCAAAGAGTTTTGAGGTGGACTGGTGCAATGCTAACACATAAAGGTAAAAAGTTGATAACTTTAATGTGTAAGTATTTGTGGGGTCTCTTTTTTTTTTCTTTCTTTCTTGTTGCATGGCACAGATTTAAATTTCTTTACATGTGATCTTAAATTGGATTCATTATCTGTTTTTGTGTTAAAGATGCCTTTTATAATTTCCTGCACTTGTAGTTACATATACAGAAAAAGGGCAGAAATCTAATTATGTGAATTTGATGCTCAATTTTGTTTTTACATTTTTACTTTTGTAACTTTTTTGTGGGCAAGGACCAACAACAAGAGTTTACATGTGACTTGGTATTCACCTTGTATAAAGGTCTTTCAATAATGACAAAGCAAGAGAATGTTGAGAGTTCAAAATCCATGTTTTCAATTTCAATGTGTGTGTGTGTGTGTGGAGGACAATGAAAATATGCAAATTGTGACTTAAAAACTTACTAATAATGGGCAAATTACAGCTTACATGGGACATTTTGAAATGAAAATTTTGTCATTTTCATGGGTAGGAAGGTTTACTTTTCAAATTCAAATTTGGCATTCTTTTTTAAATGTTTCTTTATGGTTTTATTCTATATACGTATTCATATTGCTAACAAAGACGAACTCTTGTCAATTTTGTCGACACGAGTAACTTGTTTAATTAATTAACTATTAAAAAATTAAGTATATATTGTGAAATTTATAGAATGAATTAAAGATCTAGAAGTACATTGTACAATATATACAAAGGAATATCGAAACACATTATACTAACAAAATAAAATGTGAAATGAGTCCGACACAAATTGTTTAGACTAATTTTTAAATGATCCAGTACGTGGTTCCAAGAGACGAGTAAATCAATGGATATCTAGCTATAGAGAAATGTGTGATGATAAATTTTTTGATTTGTTTTGCATGTAGACAATATAGTGCTCATTGAGGATTTGAAAGTAATGTATCCTTAGTATATGAACAAATAATGAGTTTTTTTTTGGACATATATATGCCTCATAAATTCAAAAAGCAAAGGCTGGAACACCATATGATATATATATGGGAATATTATCATAATATGACAAATATGAAAATATTTTAATAAAAAAACAAATGAAACAAAAATTGAAAGCAAAAAAATAAATAAAATGGTTTCTTGAACATGGATTATTACAAGGTACATTTTGGAATTAAAAAAGGTTTTGTTGAATTAAAAACCTGTTGTGATTTTTTACAATGATCAATGGCTGCTTCAATAGAACCATCAAGCTCTGAACTAGCATTGCTATTCCTCTTTGATAAGTGTGACTCAAAAAGCCCATTAGAATAATTAAATGAAGATGATGAAGATGAAGATGATGATGATGATGATGATGTTGATGATGCATTTGAAGTTGATGAACATTTTCTCTTAATTGCACCTGAAAAAGACTTTCTATGGCTACAATTAGTATCAAAAACATCCTCATTGACTTGTTCTTCAATGCCCTTTAGTACATTTGCCAATGTTGGATATCTTCCTGTTTGAACCTGCCCATAACCACTTTTTTTGGTCACTTTTAAGTACTTTTTCAAGAAATTGTTTTCACAATCTTGCTCAACTTCTTGTTTAGCACATGGGTTTCCATCTGTTCCACAAGCAGACTTGTTAAACAAAGATTTGAGATAGCTTCTTGAAGCTTTAAGCTTTTGAGTTATTGAAGAATGTTTGATTAACCTAAGCTTTTTTGACCATGGACCATAGTACTTTTTTGGGTGATCATCGATGAATCCGGTTAATTCGGTTGACCATTCAAAGAAATATTCATCCGGGGTTAGTTCAGTACTGACCCTGCATGATTCAGAAGGTGATATGTTGCATGATTGAACCATTGGTGTAGAGAATGTAATGAATTCTTCTTGTTGTTGTTGTTCTTCATCTTGTTTGAACGTAGCATTTTGTAAAAGTGATTTAACCATTTGTGCTCTTGGAGGGAGGTGAAGTGGAAGAAGTTTACCTTTGTAAAAAAGCTCATCAGCTGGTGAATTTGAATGTACATTGGATGATGACATTTGGAATTCAAATTCTCTACTTTTTGATGGAAAATTTGAATGTGATGATGATGAACTTACTTCCATATCTATAAACTCTTCATCTTCATAGTTGCATGATAAAAGATTTGCAGCCATTTGATATTTCTATATATCTATATATGTGTGTGTGTGTGTGGTTGAGGTGTTTGAAATGAGAATATGAGGTTGTGTTGGAATGCTTATGGGGTGGGGGTGGGGGTGGGGGTAGGGTGGGTGTCAAGACTTATGAGCATCATTTAAAGAGAAGGTGCCAAGTTAGAAACTTATGAGTTATGAGATATATAATGAAAAAATGTCAGAATTTTTGTTATTTTCAAGTAAAGTTTTCTTGAATGCTCCCAAACAAGAAAGTATGGTAAAGAAACAAGAATGGTCCCTTTTACTAGATTGACCAAGCAATGAAAAGATTGTACTTTTTGCTAATCTTGTTGTACACTAGCTAAACAAAGGTGGACAAGAGATAAAAGAGTCACTCTTTTCATTATGAGAATGTTTATTGGTGTGATGTTATGATGATTCATTTACCTTCACAAACAAGAATGAAAACACATGATTTATTTAACAAAGAAGAGGGACAAATATAAGGACTTGAAATTATAACATACATCCCTTCTTGTTTGGACCAAGTATAAGTTTCGAATGCACAAGTACAACACTTGTTTGTTTACCTCAAGTTGAAAAATCATCTTCAATCAATCTATTTATAGGTGAACAAGGCTACATTCAACCCATCAAGTGTTTGGCAATCAAGGATGTTGCACAATACAAGTTCATGGATATAAATAGCTATAGCTATACCCATCAAGTTGGGATTCCTTTGGTTCAGAAATAGAGAGAAAGGTAGTAGAATTAATTGAGAAAGTTGGTGTATTTTTGATTTCTTGTAAAGTTGTTGTAAAATTGTGGTGACACCCGCCGAATTGGGGTGTAGTATATATATAAAAGTTACCTTTTAAAAAAAGAAAATAAAAAAAAAATAGCTATAGCTATACATACAAGATATTGCATTTGGATTAGGCCTTTCAAGTATGTGATGGTTTTTTGATATTGGGAATTTTGTCTCTAGCATTTAAAAAATATGGGAGAAATTGAAATATAAAAGTAAATGTGTTCATTTTCCCATACACCTTGGTTTTTAGCATTTCCAGTTTATTTCTATAGACATGGTCAGGATTGGAAGAGATGGATAAACACTTCATGGGTCTCCACAAATTGACTTGGTCAACATATGAGCTTTTTATTTTTTCACCTGTCTTTACTTCACTTATTTTCATAAAGATTCGAAAAGGTATAGCAATTTTTTTTTTACTTCAATGTATATCTAACAAAAATGATTATCCATCTCTTACTAATACATCGACTTCATATCATCTCTTCTCATTTTTATGTCCAGAAAATACCACTAACAATCATACATATTTCTCACATCTTTTTCAAATTAAAAACTATTTTTTTACTTGTGCTACTTTTAATAATAAAATAAAGATTACAAATAAAAATGTCTACTGCATGCAAGGAAAAACTCACCCTTTTTTATCAAAAAACCGCCTTTGAAAATTTTTATCTCAATTGTTTTCTTAAAAGAAAAAAAAACCCCAAAAAACGGCCGAGAAAACAACGGTTGTGACTTGGGAGAGGCCTTAGGCCTCTCCCATCCATTACCACAAATTCTCAAATTCTCACCGCCACATCAGCGCCACATCATCCCCTCCTCCC
>JAOEHQ010046190.1:0-11735 GCA_025447715.1 Asclepias incarnata
CCATGTGTTAATCTCATTAATTACTCATAATCTTAAATAATTTTCTTCCAACTTTACCCTCTATATTACTGGACGCAATTTATTTATTTTTGTACTTTTTTTTTTATGTTTTAATTAACATGTTTTCCTATTGATTTTTATAAACAAAAAAAATTGACAACTACAAAATCATTACTTTAACAATTCATACAGAACATAGTGTAAAACTACATATAACATCATGCAAGAAATTAAAAAAAATAAAAATTATAACATGTTCCAACATAAACAACTTCGATTGCAAACCACAAGGAAATATATTAAACAAAAAAGATTAAAAAGATATACCAACATGCAATTGAATCTGGACAAAACCAAGACCAAAGCTAATAACAATTAAAATATAATAATTATTATAATTTTTCTTTCTGTTTTGATCTTCATGTAGCATTACAAAGTGTGAAGATATGTAGGCAAGATATGTATATGATAGTCAAAGAAAAGATTTTAGTTTGGCCTTTCAATAATAAAGATTAAGGGTATTGTAGTAATAATACAAAATAATTAATGAACCCCCAAAAATATAATCACAGGTGACACTTTTAAATTGTTAGATTAATTTTTCAGGTGTTTTTATTAGGTCTTTTGTTATAATTAAACCGTCCCATCTGTGATAATTATGTTTGACTTTTTGAATGTGCTTTTGTAATCATAAAAACACTAATGTGAAAGGAGAAAATATCCAACAACCAAACATTATAAACACGACTGAGTAATACCAACTTCAAAGCCCACTAATCAAATCATCATCAATAACAAAACCTAAATCCAAATGAAATGCCCTTTAGGAAACTCTCTTAGAAACTAAAACAAGACAAGACGCGAAAAAGAACGTAAACCACTTTCAAATCTAAGCATATCCCTGGCATCTGTTTGATTATCGGTGCTTAATCCTCTCGCGTAACCTTTGAAATATGATTATCGATTGTATTTAGTTACTAGGTTGAGTAGTTTCTACTTTAGAAGTGGCATGGGCAATAAGAATCAGGGGACCATAGAAAAAGAGGTATTTGAAAATAAAGGTTCATCTTCATCTGGATTGGGTCAACCAACAAACAGAAGTGGATGCTGTTGTGTCTAGGTGCCTGATATAGACTCAGAGAAAAAGAAACAAAACGCCAGGTCATTGTTTCTATGGGTCTATCCACACTTTATCGCGCTGTTCTAGTGATATAGATGACATGACTCATGTTGGTGAGTGAATATCAACCGAAGATCTCGCAGTATTTATCGTTACATGCAAGTCACTAAAAGGAATAACCATAACTAATAAGACCTCCCTAAACAAACCATCATGAATAGATTGTAACGTCTTCCTGAAATAATAAACCATTGCATCTCTTTTCATGGAACGTAAGGAGTGACTTATGAACTATAAGTTATTCTAGGAGCATATAGTGTGACTGTGTGAGAGCTCGAAGCCAAGTAAACAATAACCAGCCTATTATCTAAGATAGAACACAAACCCAAAAGAAATCTTGTGTCAAAGTGCTAAATTCACAGGTATTAAACTTATTTAATACAAAATGGCACAATCTTTTACAGTTTTACGGACCAACAAGTCAACAAGAAGGGTGATTGGATGCCCATAGATTTGTTTGATTTCAATAATCATAGGCAAAATATGAAAGAAAGATAGTACTGAAATCATCTAATGTCAACATAAACTAATGAGAATTGCTAAAATAAATAAAGAGCAGAGCAGGAAGTATAACGGGACACTAGCACCTATGCAGCAACTGCTGCCTTTTCTACCTTCTTTGCAGAAGTCTTTACGGTCTTCGTGGGGACTGGTGTTTCTGGCTTTTCAATTCCTTGTATATCCGTTATCCTCAGTTTTGTCAATTCCTAAAAATGATGCATACCAATTTATTATTTTTGAGATTCTAGCATTCCCATATATACTATAGGCGGCCAAACAGGCAGGTTGAGTAATGAGTCCATATAGGCCATTTCGAGTTCGAGCCAGACTGGTTGTTCGGACCCAAAACACTATTTTTTCCAAATCTTTAAAGTGTTTGATGAATACTGGGTTAAACATGATTGACAAAACTATATTATTTACAATGAAAATTTAATTTTTCAAGTACAAATTAAGAACTATGCATTACAATAACACTTTGAACAACTTACTACATGTTTAACAATTATCCCCATGTGTTATATTTTATATTTACCCTTACGAACCATTAGAGATCAAAGATAACCCAAATCAACCCATTTATAATAAATGGGTTAAACTTGCCAACTAAACCAATTACTAAGCAGAAAACTGCAAGTTGATATGACTTTACCTGTCTATGACCTTTCTTTCGGCGATAATTCTTTCGTCTCTTTTTCTTAAATATGATTACCTTTGCATCTAACGCCTGCAAATAAAAGTAAAGATTTTTTAAGGGGGTGCTTGTTTGGAGACTATCAACTGTGAGGAATGACAAACATAATGATAATATTGGTTGGTTGATATAATGCAATGCTCCATAATGTAGTGTAAGGTAATACTCTACTCCACATCTCCCTTTTAGCATATTGCTTAAAGAAATTTTTACTTTGACAGTCCATTACTTTCTATATAATCAACAAATGACAGCTAAATCAAATCACAGTTTCAGTTATGATTCAATTTCTCTTAGATTAATGTTTCTTTTAATCTTTCTTGGCTGCACAAATTGTTGCCCTCCTTCTTAATAACATATAGCCTGATTTCAACTTTCTTGGTCTCTTCTATTATACACTCAACGATCTTTTTTTATAAGAAAGTGAAGACACAGATGAAGTTACTGAAGTGAAGACTTTTCATAAAATATGTTTCTTTGCACATAAACATTTTTATAATGTATCTACCATATGCTACAGACCTCCCATCAGGTATCAGTGAAGTACGCCTGGAAATTCCAAATCCATGGCTGAAAGGCAAGTGAACTGAACAAATGCTACATATAGTATTTTGAATCTAAAAATTCCAAACTTTGACCATTTTTAGTTAATGCAATTTTCTTGCAACTGTACATAACTCTTTTCATCCTAATATGTTTACCGAGCATCAGTATGCAACAATAACACTCGCTTACATTCCTTTATATTAGTGTTGTCATCATCACTTCCATTCCCAAAAGCAAACCAAGTGCCCCCTAAATCTGATTTTCTAGAAAAATACGAAATATTTTAGTAAGAATTGAAATGAAAACGACTTTTGTAGCCTGTGAAGCTACAGAAATACGATTCCATCTAATAAAGAAGACATCCAAATTACTGTATGCATCAAAGGTGTAAATATACATTACCCATAACTTTTTTAACATATGAACCTGTTTTTATTATTAATGGTATAAGTGATAGCATGCACCAAACTACTGCAGAGAAATAATAAGAATATGCAGAAAAAGGTCGGGGAGTGCAGTAATATTAAAGAAGAAAGCGGAAAGTGAGAATCATTCTTACATGCTCTTCCACAACTGCATGAACAGCTGCCTCAGGCAATATAGGTCTACCAATCATCGTCTGAGTCTTAGAACCGAGCATGAGAACCTTATTTAGAATTAACTGCAATAAAAAAAATGATTTACATCAACTGATATTCACTCCTTGAAGAAAAGTTTCTGTCAACGAAATATAAAGTAAAAACATCAAATTGTACGTATAAATACCAACATCATCGACACATTGCAACAAATGTATCGATGTTTGTGAAAGGGGAATGGAGAAATAAGCAATGATCAAAGCTCACAGGAAGAAGGTAAATTATAAGAATAAACAAAAGCAAAACAGCAAGAAGCTTAAATTAAAGTGTTTTATTAATACCTACCTCACATTGCCAGAGGTAAACATAAATTCCAGAATTGATTTCTAATTACAGACTGAAAACCCGAAATAACAACTAATTACTCAAGGTCATCTGATACCACTGTTATTTACGTGTAGAAGTAACTCTGTGCAAATGCTTAAAAATATCGACGAGAAATTAAGTGTCCACAAACTGAGACCACATCTAGTTAGTAAGAACCCTTTGCTCTGCTTTCAAGTCCGAAGATTCTCAAAAATTGTCTTATACACATTTTGCAGTCACTTGGCCAAAAGTCTGAACATTCACCGAACTGTTTACCTTCTTCATAATGGTGTCACATTTTTGAGTTTTATCGGAGCAGGCAAACTATTAACACCACCTGAACCATGTGATGTGCTTTTTAATATGATTCCTTAGATACACCAGTATTAAGGATAGTTCTCCGTTTATTCATTCTCCGGATGCTTCTTGTTTAAAAAGGTAAAAAACAAGTTTGCATGCTTTTCAATAAAAAAGAAACCGGCAAGCATATCTCTCATGTAGAGGTTATGAAAAGAATCATCATGAGTTCATGACCATGTGCCCAAGACTTTGAGACTTGAGAGGGTTTTTCTTCCATTTCTAGAGAGCTAAAGGAATGCATTACATAAATACACAGCAAAGGCAGTGTTGCATAAACTACCATCTGACTCGGTCATTTAAGCGCTAACATGATCAAGAAACTGGTAACGCCAGCAACACTCATAAAAGAGGCAGCTTGATCATGTATACACATTGCAATAGGCTTTTGTAACTATGTAAATACCAAATAAAATTGTTTGGAAATATTACAGGGAAAAAAAACCATAGTTACACAACAAGAACAACACATTGGCGATCTTTTCAAAAGAAGCACTTTGATTGTCGATGATAGTATGACTGGGTACATATTATTCTGTGTGACATATAAATACATGTATAGGATAAGCTTATAGTTAACTAACCTTGTCGTGCACTTCACAGAACTTCAACTTCTCAGTGTATATGCAATCACCATTGCTGACCTTGAATTGATGTGCTCCAATCTACAGCAGCATAAGTAAATCATTACACAATACAAACAATAATACACATATTTTCATTTGAAAAAGATGCATTCGCTAACAATGTACAAAGCAATCTTGCCATTACGTGCAAGCATAGAGAAATATTATGAAACCTCTTTCTAATATTCTCAATGGCAGAACAAAAGCCATTCAAGAGATCACATCCATGATGCTAAAATAACAAACGGCACCAATTTATTTTGAAAAGTCATAATTTTGACCGTGAGTCTATAGAAATTCCTTTATAAGGTCAATTACCAAGAGTGACATGGTGCAAAATATTCTTCTTCATCCCATTCAGTCGAAATTTACAGTCCCGTCCACTACAATCTCTAATCAACTTACGATTGTATAAATATGCTATATACCTATACTTAAAGCCACAGTAATCAGTAAAAGCCTGAAAAATATCACTCTTTCTTGAATTCTTAATTTTTCAGACCAATTTTATCATATTTTGAGATACATTTACAGAAACCGACCATTTTATGTAAACCAGGAGTTACCCTGTTCTATTAAAAGGCCAAGATGATCACTATTAAAACGCATATCGTTGCAAACATAGCATGTACTACATATTACATATTTCGCTAAAGGGTTTGTCAGGAAAACTCATTAAACTTCTCAATTAGTCGTGACGATACTCAGCTTTTGCACAGATATATAATCCCAACCAGACCCAGGCCATTTCAACACATACTAAAAACTGATTTATTTCAACCCAAACACGTTACCCAGCGGACCTGCCCATCTTGCCACCTCTAACTTCAGCATAAGCTAATGACCCTCTACAAGTTAACTATTATATGTACAAGAAATGTTACCACCATTAATTAGCAGTACATGACAAATAGTAATGTTCTCTAGGTAACTCAGTTTTCCTTTACATTGTCATAAACAACGTTCAGCAAATTAAGTACCACACAGTAGTGTGTACCTTGTATGACATTTTGATACAACAAAGGAAATATTTTCCAAGAAATTGTTAACAAAATTTGGTAATCATTATATACAGCCTCGTAGATTATCAAAGTTTAAAAGTAATAGCTTCAACAGTACAGGTAAAACAGAAGTACGATGTCATCACTTTCGGAAAATATTTGAAAAATCACATGTTTATAATACTTGAGGCAATTACTCTGTTAGGTGAACTGACTGTTAATCAGTACTAATTATATTTATAAACAAATTCAAAAACTCTTAATTGCAAGCAGAGGTGTTTTTAACAACCATGTCATGTAGAAAACCAATAGACATTGGAGCTTTTTAATGAACATGTAACAAAAAAGCTACATACATTTACATTTCATCACAAGTTTGCCTCCCTAACCTGAGTTACGTAATGACAGCTTGTGTTGCACTATTTAGATCTGTGGTTATATGCTCAAAGGGATGTTTAACATAAACTATTTTGAAATAAGAAAGTAAGAAGCTATCTATGCCTATTTTAATGGCATAATTTTGATAAATGGTTAGGTTTGTACGTCTTATGCTCAAAATTACAGTCTACTTCACTACCAGCACAAATGTATTGTCGTCTACCCCCGTAAATAGATACTTCTATCACGCTTTTATAAATCATGGTTATAAAAAGCAACCTAATTGCCCCAAAAGTTATCGTTACGTAACCAAATCACCATTATACTCAAATATTTCCTATTTGTGCTATAGCACCATACACAATACAGAAAGGGTAACAGAGTGTTCTTATAATCTAAATCGTTAACTCGTGGGGGGCCACCATCTATCTCAACCTTTTCTAACAAGGGCCACATCAGCTAAAAACTCTACATTTCCCAGATTAGGCTGTTGCTTTTACTGATTTTAAAAATTCAATCATACAATAAAAACATTAATATGAAGTAAAAGACAACCTGAATAACGGCGAAAACGGGCTCATAGGGCTTAAACACGCGATCAGAGCGTTGAAGCTGGCCAAGAACCTTATAACCAATAGCAGAAGCTTCAGCTTCTTTCTCTTCGGGCGAATACTCTCTCTTTACAGCACCATTCTCCACATTTTCACCTTCATCATCTTCATAATCACTCTCATCATCATCATCATCTTCATCACTCTCATCGTTGCCATTATCGATTCGATCAGACGAGAAACAGCGATAATGTGAATCAAAATTAGTAATTGAAAAATGATGGCTGAAATTAGGGTTTGAAGAATACAAATTGGGGAGACGATTAGGGATGTGGGTTAAAGTTCTAAAATGATGTAGAAATGATGAGGGTCGATTATTATGTGTTGATTTGTGGAGATTGAGAATTAACGTTTTTAAGCATCTCCGATTCGCCATTTTTGGTCTCTGGTGAAGGTTTTTGTTTCCTCCTGTGAGTGTGTGTTGTAGGGTTTTAATGGGGTTTGTCAATTGTCATCATGTCATGTGTGAAAGAGTATGTACATAATGCATCATTAGTTGTACTTTTCAATTTTCATTATATTAAGAGTTAAATGCAAGAATCTTCCGTGTGGTTTACCAAAACATGATGTTTCATCTTTTAACATATTGATAGTGGTGATCCTTTATAGGAGGACTAGACTGGTGTCCGCGCGATGCGGCGGCGATGTGGTGGTGGCAGTAACGGGTGACGGGGGAAATGGGTGGTGTCGGCGGCTGTGGTGTGATTATCGATGTAAATGTAATTGATATAAAAGAAGATAATGTATTTATTTTAGGAGTTGAAGGATAGATGTTGTAAATTATTTCATTAAGGGTATTTTCGTATATTGGTTAATTATAAAAAGAAAACTTTTGAAATTAAAGGGCAATTTGGGTATTTTAAAGATAGAAAGTTGAAAAGGATGGGTTGCTCTTTTATATAGTAGTATAGATAAGGGTCAAGGTCGATCCTTTAATTTGACGGTCGTCAAATGGGTTCCGTTAACCCCTGTCACACCTTCCACGTGAGGGTAATTAAGTCATTTCCATAACTAAAGGACCAAACATGGTATTTTTAATTTTTTTTTCTTCTTGTTTCTCTTTCTTCCTTCCACCTTCATCTGCAAACTTGATTACCACCACCACACTAATATCAAAATAAAAATAAAAAAACATAACCAAATAACAAACAATTGATCTATATATATACATACTAGATTTAGATCTCGCGTAAACGCGGAGCCGTTGAATAAATTTGTTTTTAGTATATCCAAATTTTGTAGATGTTATTGTTCGTTACTTCATGATATTGCTACATTAACGTTTTGCTTTTAATTAAAAGATTCAGCTAATGAACTTATAAAATTTGATTTGTTTAGCACATTCAGCAGTGATAGACTTACCTTCGAGCCAAATAATATAATGTTGTAAAGAAACTAATATTTGTATTGACGTTAGTTTTGCTTTAAGTAACTTTGTTATATTCATGAGAAAGCAAATTGATATGTAATAGAATTTAAAAATAATTAGGTTTGTTCAAATACGTTAAAAAATCAAATGTTTTGAAAATGTTAGAAAATGTCACATATTATACAAATTTTCAAATGTTTACAAATCAAATGTTTATAAAAATGCTAGAAAATATCAAATGGTTATAAATCAAATGTAGACAAATTAGAAGGTAGACAAATGCCAAAAGATGTATATAAATGGAACTTGAAAGTAATGTTTTGACTTTATAAGTCAAAGTGCAGTACTATTCGTGAATCATGATACAAATAGTATATCATAACAATGGAATAGCAGATGATGTTTATATTGTTCAAAGCTTGCTACTAAAAAATTGCCACTGTCCACTTGCTAACAAGATTAAAACTACGTATTTGCACAAACCTTCCATGCCCATCACCATCAAGTGGAGAAGCAAAGTCAACTGAAGGATTAAACGCACCAGCAGCAGTGGCAGCTGCTGCAAAATGTTGTGCACCAACAATCTTCCCATTGCAAAAACTCTTCTTTGTATCAGGGTCAACTTCACATTTCCCTCTATACTTAGGAAGCGGGCCATATGGTTCGGTAACTTGATTTTGAAAGCTTGGATGTTGCGGAGAAATACCCGAATCCACAAAAGCAATAACAATTCCATCTCCAGCCCGGTCAAATCCACCTCCCGTGGGCCAAACTCCAGTGGGAAGTCCCAAAAATTGTGGGGTGTGTGTAGTGAGTCTCCTCACCTTCCAATCTTTATCCACTGATTTCACACCCGGGGCATGCCTAAGCAACTCTGCCTACTAAGATTATTAAAATGTATAAGAAAAAATAATTGTAATACTTTTTTGTTTATCATGTTTCAAACATTTACCATTATCTTTTTGTTAAGTTCAACTCAGATAAAGGTAAGAAGTAAAGTGGACCTGTTCTGGAGAAATGTGAACAGCAAAACCGTTGATAAGATGCTTGTAGCTGTATAGCTTTTTGTAGTTTCCATCATTGAATAAAGTTTCAAGAATCGTGTCATGTCTTTGCTCAAGATGACTTGAATATGATGTAACCAAATCACTGAGAATTATAAAAGTAAACGAAAGACGTTAAACAATAACCATGGTTCTAGCTAACTTACTTTCAAACAATGTTATCTTTTGAAATGTATAACATAACTAATACTAGAAAAAAGTTGTCAAAAATATTTTAGGAATACTGACCTAGTGACATCAAGCTTCTCATCAGATTCTACAGCAGTGGCTTCAAAACCATCAACACCTCCTTGGTAACTTATCACTGGCTCTCCTTCTATGGTTACTATATAAACTTCTGATTTTCCATTTACCAAAAGACCGAGTAAAAATATAACCGTAAAAACAGACTCAACGCCCCTCATCATCTTCTCCGATTACTTCCAAATCAAATGAAAAACTGTAAATAAATTTACAAGAAAAAAAAACATCACCACAAAGTAGAGTCATGTCATAAAAATGAAACCAAAGTAGTTAAATATTGGCTCATTTACAAATAAACACTTGTATAAACCAAAGTCTAGCAAATCAAGTCCATATCTCCATTCTCCACTTAATCAAAATGCCTAAATGTTAGTCTTTAAAATTAACTGAAAAATAACACACACACACACACACACATCAAAAGGCTTAAATCATTAAGTAAATAGTTGAAAAAATAGTTCTAAAAAACAAAAAGATGGGAATGAATACCAGTGTGATTCAATCTGCAACACAAACTTTTTCACTTACACCAAGTGATCAACCTGCATATCATACTTAAAACAGTCAAAAAAAACAATACAATACAGAAAACCAATGTCTACAAGAAAGGAATAAAGTCGATTATTTTATTTTATAAACTTGAGTTCTTTAAAAACCAATCAAGACCCATTAAAGATCAAACAAAACCCATATCAAAAGTAGCAAACTTTATTCACATTGATCCAAAAATAATAAAAATAAAAATAAAAATCTTGGTAATCACCTTTACTACACTAGAACTTTATTTAAAGCATCTACATTACTAAATGATGATAAGCTAAAGTAAAACAAAGTCTAGATCAATAAATAAAATGTGGGTAATTTTTCAAAAAGTAAGTTTAATCAAAGATAAGAGTAAGTTTAGTGAAAATGTGTGTGTTTTTGTGTGTGTGTGTGTGTGAGTGAGATAAAGAAAATGGTTAGGTTTTTACACTTTTTGGAGGACATGGAAGAGAAGATGGAGTGTGTTTGTTAAAGGTATTAATTACATTCATAAATCATGTTGGTTTATTGTCACACAACTATAAATTTGTAATGGTGGTCACTATTTTTGCATTATTGTTATTTGAGTCTTAGATATTTTCATTATCAATTAATAACATCAATATCAAAGATTGAATTTTATTTGATTTGGAATGGAATGGAATGCAGTTAGATTTTGCCTCCCAATTCATGGCTGTCTCGTGTATGTAGGGTTTGGGGTATGAACATACTTGTTTTTTATTCGCCTCAAAAACCTAATGTTTTAACTCGTGACTCAAAACGTGATTAGAATCGTAAGAACCAGGATATTAGATAATATATATTTTTATAATAATATATAAGTATTTATTGTACAAAAATCTTATATTTATATATTAAGTTACAAATATAATAATACAATTGAAATAAAATCAAATTTAAAAGCATATAAAAAAATTATGTTTAAAAAATAAAAAATAAAAAAGAATTTTTTTTTACTCTCATCGACTCGGAACATGGCTTGCATCGACTCGAACGAGTCTGGAGCAAAGTCGAGTCATCTACCGAGTCATCTCGTTTTCACTTTGTTTTGACTCGACTCGTATTAGTCAACTTGTGACTCGTACGAGTTTGTATGAATGTGACGGATTAATATTTTAATCATGTAAACATTTTTTTAATTAAGTATGTTGTTAGGGTTACACGAAATCTTTAAATGAATTATACTACAAATGTTGCAACTTTAATAAAGGCAAATCAAAGTTAGACAATCTTACCAGGGTGACCTTTTACCCAAAAAAAAAATCAAAGTTAGAGCCAAGAACAAAGATTATATGTATGGGAATTTGCACGTATTTTTGAGACAAGAATCATGTATCATGTATATATATACATGAAAGATTACACCTTTTGAACATGAAAGATTGCACCTTTTGGCAAATAGGTGCACATAAATGGTTGCACCCTTTTGCAAACGAGTATGTCTCTTGGTGAAAAGGTATATATGAGTGGTTGCACCATTTCACGAACATGTCTTTTTTTTTGTCAAAACACACCAACTAATAATCGCAATCATTCAATTTGGTGAAAATCTGGTTGGCTAAAAAGAGTGTGCATTTGATGTGTAAAATCTAGTTTAAAATTTAAGAACAAGAAATACCGATTAGAATACACAAACACTCACGGACAGTGGATCCGATCGTGTATAGTATAGACAACT